>CAHIKZ030000868.1:2785000-2840000 GCA_903632075.3 Acanthosepion pharaonis
AAAGTGGAGATTTTTACATATTATTAAAAATAATTAATTTTTCTTCATGTTCAATGGAATATTCTCGATATGAGACATTCTGTTTGTGTGTTAGCAATCCGAATTTTCTTTCTAGAATTGTCAATGAAGAGTTCTGCGTGAAGGGTCATAAAACAATTAAGGTTTGTCCAGCGAAAGTTATCGGCATTTAATCTTTTAATGTTTTAGTGACCTCTATGTGTGTTTCTTGGATCTGTTTCTATTTTGGCGTGTTCTGTCAGCATGCGTGTATATATGCGTGCGTATATTTCCTTACTACGAGGAATTCGTAAACTTATTTAAATACACGCATACACACACATACGCACATACACATATCCCACCACAAGTAGTCTCACACACACATATACACACATATTTTAAGCTACATGGAAAGTACACACACATACACACACACACACACATACACACACGCACGCACACACACACGTACTTCTTAAGTTGTCAACATCCGCATATACATACATAAATGTATGTATGTGTACATACACATATATATATCTCTCCTCGTGTCTCCTGTATATGAGTGTGCGTCCATGTATGTGAGCGATCAATTTGGTCACCCTGTGTGCATTTTTTTTTTTTTTGCGGGGGGGTTACGATATATTCAGTTCGGGTTTGAATTTGTCTATAAAGTTTTTTTTTCCTGTATTTGTAGATACGAGTAATTGTCTGTTTGATATATCGGCATGATATTAAACTTACCCTGGTTACATTTGAAAATGTGTTGTGATACAAAAGTTTTCTGTTGTCTGTCAATTTTATATTGCTTTTGTGTAGGGAGACCCTGTTGTTCAGTTGAGTGATGCCTATATAACTTCATTTTGTGCATTTAAGTGCATAAAACATTTTGGAGTTGCAGTTTAAAATGTTTTTTGGGTTTTCAAAAAGGAGTTTCCTTCTATAATGATGTCACAAACTCCACAATTTTGTGACTCCCTGTATTTTGTGTTGACTAAATTTAGATGAATATGTGTTTTAGGTTTCTAATTGGCGTTTGCTCTTAATTATTTTGGTTGAAGTATATTATTCAGTTTATTATTCTTGCTAAGTAAATCTAGATTTTTGTGATTTCTGGGAATATTTCTGGGTTGTTTTAAAATGTTGAGACATATGCTAGAGTTTGTTCGACGTTACGTTTCTTTTTTATTTCTAAGTTGGTCTAGAGGAATTTCTTTCGCGAGTTCAATACCTTTGTTTATTAGTGTTGTGGGGTAGCCTCGTTTCTTGAGAGCTTTTGTTAGGGGGGGGCCTGTTCCAGATGTTCCTAGGTTTGTTGTTTTTTGTATTGATTGTATGTGGATTGTGTGTAGAACTTTTGGGAAATTCTGGTTGTACTCCTGGATATAGGTAATGTTTGCCTGGTTTGGTTTGTTGTGCTAGGTGGTATTTGTAAGAGTTGGTTGTGTGAATGTGTGTGTTCTGATCTTTGACTGTTTGTGTTATGGTGTGGTGGTCTGTACAGGTTTACGCTGTTCAGTGTATGTTCATATTGTATTTTTTATGTGGGTGTGAAATGCGTGGTGGTGGTATGTATTGGGTTCCTGCTTTGTGTATGTGTTTGTGTAGTAGAATGTGTTAGGATAATACTTTGTGAGTTAGTTTGTGGATGTGTTTTGTATGGTAGAATGTGTTACTTATAGTAGGGATGCGTGTGTGTATATACAAATAAGTTTACGAATTCCTCGTAGTATGAAATATATATATATGACAGGAACACGCCAAAAAGAAACAGATCCAAGAGCACATAGAGGTCACTAAAACATTAAAAGATTAAATGCCGATAACTACTCGCTGGACAAACCTCAATTGTTTTATGACCCTTCACGCAGAACTCTTTTGACAATTCTAGAAAGAAAATTCGGATTGCCAACACACAAACAGAGAATGTCTCATATCGAGAATATTCCACATTGAACATGAAGAAAAAATTAATTATTTTTAATAATATGTAAAATCCACTTTCACCTGAAGACTTTTGAGACCAGAAAACGTGTTGAAATTATGTAAAAACAAAGTATAATATTTTTTTTTCTCAATAAATCCCATTACAACTAAAAAAAACGGACCTCTCTTCTTTTTAATATACATATTTTCTCTTGTTGGAACCACTACAACATATTTTATATATATATATATATATATATATATATATATATATATATATATAAATGGCGTAATCACGTTTCATCAAATTAAAGGGTTTTGAAGAGAGTAGACTGAATTTTTTTGTCCACGGCACAGAGACCATCAAAATCCTGCTTTAACAAATTTCATCTGTCATTATGGCTTTGTCGTCCGCAGCAAGAAATTAAGAATGAAATATGAAAATCTGATTTTCTCCAAAAGCTGCTTAGAATGCATACGTGTTAATCCAATGCTGACCCTCATTTTTTATTCACGATAGGAGAGTCCAATGCCTTATATACATGAATAACATGTTAGTTAGTTTTTTTCAATTTTCTCAATGGGAATCATTACGCATATTTGCTGTGAGCCGAGTTGAGTTACATTCACTCGCACATACAGAAATAAAAAAGTTAATGACATTGTCGATCGTATTTAAAACATTATTATGCAGCATTCTAGATTTCAAAATTCACGCTTTTTTTATAATGGGGATAAACTTTTTCATTTTATTTATATATATATATATATATATATATATATATATATATATATATATATATATATATGAATGGCGGTACTCACTTGGAAAATCCTTGGGTATGTAGGCTTATAGTAGAACAAACTAGTAGAAAAGGAAAAATAAGGAATAAAAAACGAAAAGAACTAAGAACATGAAATTGAGGCGAAAACAATCATTCAGAGTTCAAACTCAGAGTCCAAAAAAAAAACTTCAAAATTAAAAACAACAACGTAAAGTGCTCAATACACGAAGTAGAGCAAACCTAATTAAAAAGAAGGCAAACCATCCTATAGTTTTTTTTTTAAGTGAAACCTAGGTAGGTTTTGCCTGCTTTTTTAGGGTTTATTTATATATATATATATATATATATATATATATATATATATATATATATATATATATATATTCTGTTTGAGAAATTACACATTTTCTAATTATTATCAGGAAATTTAATATAAGCGGTATCATAGTGAAAACATTTTATCAAAGCATTCCTAGGATTACCAAGAACATTGTATTTAATATTTAAATAAATGCCATCGTATATTATTTAGGGTATTTTTTTTTCTATATTCCGAATTATTTTTGTTGATTTCAGGTTCATATTTCAATGTCACGTGCAAGTTATTTTACTTTAAAAAATTAACACTTCACTAATCGCAAACCTTGACAGCACACAAGTAAGACGTTATTAAATTTTTAGACAAATTTTAAAATGTCCTCTGTTGTGATGAAAGATATGTTGTTTCATGTGAGGTGTTCATTTCGTATCATTATAGCTTTGAACATTTTTATAGTTTTTTTTTTTTTAACCCGATGGCTTATATATAGTTTTTTTTTGTTTTTTTTTGTTTTTTTTTTGTTTTTAAAAATCTACTGATATTCTGATAGCTCGTGTGGTTAGAATATTAGCAGTAAGGTCATAAGTCCTGGGTTCGAATGTTATCATTGTCGATTTGGCATGGTGTTGATTTCTTGATATTAACAGCTTGGGGAGAAGATCTCAGTGTGCATTACTAGTGGGAAGCGTCAAGTGATTTAAGTTAATAGCATGGCTTCTCTCTGGCTTACGGCCATATCATGTTGAAACACCTGGTCTCGTACGATCTTTGAAGGTAAGCAACGTCGAATCTGGTCATCACCCAAGTGCTTTAAGTTTGGAATTATGTGTAATTTACTGGATAACGGCTCGGAATTGGAACTCAGAGAAGTGAGTTCTAATTTCAGTCAAGTACGTTATATCCACTTCGGGCAAATATTTTTGGGAATAGTTTGGATCTGCTCTTTCTCCTCCTGCACTTATGGGTTAAAAATATATAAGTAAATCAGCATTAACTTCAAAACAGTTCATTTTTTAATTCTAAAATCATATATTTTCAGATTTAGATAAGAAAAGGTTTATGAACCGTAAAAAACTAACAAATCAAACAATCGTTAGTCACTAGCTGTCCAAAGCCTTGTAAATAAGATTAATCAGAAGAGACTAATTGAATTCGTCAATATGGGTTCTAGCACTAACTCACAAATCGTCGAAACTGGTGGTTTGAACTTACTGTTTTGTTTTATGACTGTTCCCGTCAGAATAATCACTCTTTGGTAGAGACTGCAATCAAACTTCTTTCACTATAGTTGCAGTATAAATCCCAGTTCAGTTGTAAGTATTTAGCGAAACACAGAGATGCCAGAGCAGGCATCAACAACAATGATTAACTAGCAGACGGACTTACACGGAAACTATTATTACTCACATTTGTCTTATGTTAATTGTAATATTTTCGTTGTCTGTGATAATGATCGATACGTATACGAATTGTATTAGGATTCAACAAGTGTTAACATATAAGAAAACTGCCTTAGTTTGTTTTTTTTTCCAATATAAGAATGTAATGTTTTTGATTACTTGTGTTCAATATCCCAAATGGTAATGGTAAGATCAACTGTTTCCATACAGGAAACATTCGACATTCATTGATGGAATTGTTAGTGCCAATGGCGGATAAAAGTATAAAATAATTCTTTCAAAACTGTTTTTCAGGAACTATTATCTCGTATTGATGGGAGTATCCATCATTATTTTTTGTTTAATATAGTGTTGAAAAGCAACGTATTGATTATGTCATATTTTCTTTTTGCGTTACATGTTCTATCCATTTTAGTTGTTTCCGCTTTTTTTTTTCAAATATATATATATATTTTTATTATTTGGTAAAGTTCTTTATTTGTGATTCTGCATTGTCAATCTGTGAGATCCGTCGAAGCAGAGTTTTCCCTAAGTAGCTTCATTCCCTTCAGGCCATTTTCAACCATTGAAGTTAGAAAATATTTGATAGTTGAGGCATTTTTGAAGGAGATGAACGCCAGATATGACATCTATACTTGTGTCTCGATCGGACAAGTTTATTTAAGAACATGACTCGAGTTCTTAGGTTAATGTTTTCGCTTTTCAGTTTCTTGCGGCGTTGGAAAAGACGACGTCTAGTGTATCTTATTTTATATTCAGGTTGCCTTTCCCAATCCATCGTGAATCCCATGACCCATCAGGTTCGTAGGAGCACCAAATGTAGTGCAGCCACACTAGCGGTGGTGTTTCTTGGGCCAGATAGCCTGACGGGACCCAACCCTCAGGAGACCGGTTTTGAATTTGGAGATTCCTTCTCCTAGACCGGTTACCACATAAGGCTATAGAACACAGTTTTTTTCTGCTATTTACAAATAACTTAGGAGGGAAGAAGAGGATTCACACATTTCCTAAGGATATTAGCACGTAAGAAATGGAATTCGAACTCGGTTCTACTATTCTTCAGTTCGAGCCGCAATTCATTACTCCACCGGGCTTTCATATCCCTTATCACCAATATTAATTTTGTTATAACTGATCCTTATTTGAAGTTTTTGCTCTTTATTGATTTCACACTTTGGGCTGTTAGGATTGATATGTGCCCTCATTTCAATTTCAGGTCATAGTTTTTGTTTTGGAAAGGGTTTTCCTAAATTTTTATTGCTGATAATATTTTTTCCCTTCAAAAATCTATTTCTGGGAATATTTTTCTTCAAAAATTTATTGGTTGTAATTTTCAAAAAAATATTGCTGGCAATAAGTTTTTTTAGAAAATATTTCTGGTATAAAAACCTAGTTTTACACTTTCATTGCGTTTTGACACAAGTTTGAGGGTTTAATATTTACCCATAGCTAACAAATGCTATCACCCCGGATCGACCTGTGAACACCATCAATTCAAAAGTGGTTCCACGCTCCTCAAAAGATTCTGATCAGTGGGTTTGCTGTTGGACGTAGTTTATAGTCTTACCCCGGACGCGGATGTAGTTTATCGTCATGCCCAAGACAGCTCGCAATGATAAACTCCCGCAAGTACTTACTAGAGTGATAGAATAAGCCGAACATTTTCCAAGCCTCTTTAGCAATAGATTCTATATATTAATCCCCGGTGAGGTCTGGAATGAGCTTAAGTCCAAAGACGTTATAGGTCTAATTCTATGTCTAGTTAAATTTTTGGTCTTCGGTAACTCTCTTTGTTGCTCTTTCTCTCTCTTTCTTTCTCTCTCTCTCTCTCTCTCTCTCTCTCTCTTTGTCGGTCTAGCTCTCTATAAATATCTATCTATCTGTAACTCTCTGTATGTATGTGGCTTTTTGGTTTCATCATATCTGTGGGTCTCCTCTTTATTTTTATACTAATGTTCGCCCATTACAAGACCCGAGAGACACATATATAGTGCTTGTAATTTTTTTCAAAAAATGTTTAGTTGGTCAAAATGTACTGCTGATATGTTTTTATTCAAAAATTTATTGCTGGTAATAATTTTTTACAAAAAATGTATTGCTGGTAATACAACCTATTTTTATACGTTTTGACCCCTGTTTAGTGGTTAACAATTTGTCCATAGCAGGGACCCTAACAGATGCTACCAACCCGGGTCAGGGTTGACATGGGAGCACCATCAATCAAGATCATTATCAGAAGCCTTGCTGTTGGACATAGTTTATAGTCTTACTCAGGACACAGATGTAGTTTATCGTCATACCCAGGACACTCCTAAGTCGTATTATTTGGAATACTGGGTAATGTATGTTGATTTTTTGTTTAAGATCATTCTTATCTCAACTATGTATACTTATGTCACCATCATAATTTCCTTCATCATCAATACACTGCGATAAGAATTTTTCCTGTAAAAAAATTTAAGCCCTCAATTAGTAAGACAGCATTGGTTTTATATAAAGGTGATTTCTGAGGGAGAAAAGAAAAAGAAAATAAATGCTGGGTATTCTCTTCACATATTAAAAAGAGACGTGAAGGAGGAAGAGAAATGTGGTTCAACTGATGGATGCTGAGAATTCCAGAGACCGAACATGTGAGCGACGACCAAATTCTAAAGAAAATGGAAACAAAGAAGAAGAGACAGTTTAAATTTCTGCGGTACATAATGTGGAAAGAAGGCTTGGAAAATTTGATACTCACAAAACAGATTGAAGGTAACAGAGCCAGAAGAAAGCAATGCCCAACCTATCTGGAGAACTTGCGCGAATGGATGGCGGGGTATGTTTTTAAAGCACAGGCAAAAAGTCAAAAGTTATTAAGAGATCAAAACAACAAGAAATTGTGGAGAGCCATGATCGCCAACGTTCCGAGGGGATACAGCACATAGGTTTATTCTAAATTTGTCCTTTTAAAAATACATCTGATTATAATAAAATGAGATTTTCGTGTTATTTATTTTAAAAGAGTCAATGCTGATGTCATTCACTCGCCGACGAAATGGAATAGAAAATGAATAAAATTAATATTTGATTTTTTTTTTTAAAGTTAATCTGTTATGTCTGCAGTTGGGGATTCGCCTTGAGCTGGGAGAGTCAAGCTCTTTGTTTCCGGACAGAGAACATCTTCAGACAAGGCTATGTCAAAGGTCAGCGTCTCGCCCCGGGAAACTCCTACCTAACCCCGAATTATGGGTTTACAGGGATTTTTTTTTTACTGAGCCTACGAGCTCGGGTACCCCGCATTAACCTCGGCCTTGTGCCACATCTAACTGCGTAGGGCAGTTGGTAGATACCGTTAACCATTTCTTTATAAGTTAATGTCAGTGTCTGAGGAAAAAATAGTTCAGCTTGTTTTGATAATGTTCTTTATAACAACTATTTTAGAACTGTGAGCACTTTTACGATTTCAATTGAGTAGAGAAGACTTTTTTATTTGGTTATTTTTCATAGAATATTCCCGAGACCCTACAGGACGTGGTCGATATTCACGTTCTACAACTTACTCTACGTTGTTGATCTAATTATTTTTTGCCTCTTTACTATCCCTCCAAGTTTCCAGTTCTGCCATCCATTTAGACAAATCTGTTTACCTTCAATATGTCCTGTGAGGATGGACAGACAGTTTCGTACTGGGCATTTGCGTCCCGAGTAATTTCGGACCAGACAATTGCGTCTCTGGACATTTGCATTCCTAGACAAATGCGTCCATGAATAAATGCGTATCTCTGATTATTTTTTGAAGGTACCATTTTTTTTTTAAAGTGTTGTCTAATTTTGGAATTTGTATACCAATAACATCAATTACTCTAAACAAACAGAAAGGTAGTTACCTTAAATGAAACAGAGTGAACAAACACGTTTTTTAATCGAAAGAGAAAATTAAGGTAGAAGATTCAGTTCAATGCAGAAGTGCGTACCACAAAAATTTAATAGATTCTGGATTTTATAGATTATGTTTTTGTTTGGAACCCGTGGCCTAGTTCCGAAAATCAAAAACTGGTGGAAAAATATGTGGACGGGGAAAATTACAGGTACCACTATCATAAGAAAAACGCCGATGAAACCAAGAAATACTGGCGATGTGTAGAGCGATATTGAAACACTGTTAATCTGTCATTGCATTTTAAATAAAAATAAGCTTTTAATATTTTTTTTATTTTATTCGTTTTTGAAAAAATTATCATAAATTATGTTTTTTTAAAAACTTATGGTAATTGCCTTTAGAAGCTTCAAGAAATGATCAGAGGTACGCAATTATCCATGGTGTATTTGTCTAGGGATGCAAATATCCAGAGATATTGTTATGCAATTGTCCGTGACACAAATATCCAGTACGCTACCATCCTAGAACCGTACTGTAAGTATCCAATTATCTAAATCCTAGCTTTTTATTATATATCCCTGAAATGAATTTTTTTAATCATTTCACAAGAAACAAGCCAATAAATCCGCTAAGACGCAAGAGGTTACTGAGTGTAAAAGAATATGAGTAAAAAAGAAAATAAATTAAATAAAAATAATAAAAGAACAGGAATTAAGAAGACAATAAATAACGATTGGCATTGCATTTAAATTTTTGAAAAGAAAATTTGACAGGAAATCAAGAAGCTGAAAGAGAATTAAGAGAGATGAAAATCTTAGCATAGAACTTACAGTTACATCTAGCGACTTCAACTGTAAAAAGATGAAACCTTGCCACCACTCTAATACTGCGCTTAAATTCATTACGTCTCGGTACTGAATAGAAAAGTTCCTCAGAATAATTGCCATGGAAAAGGTAGAGCAAATGTATGGGAAAGTGACTGAAGCTGAGATGTCAGGTCAGGATATAGCATATTTTTCTTTGTGTTTTATCAAGAACTAGCAGTAGAGCCCGGCGTTGCCCGGGGATATAACAGTAAGAGATAGATCAAGTATCCACCATCATAAAGACTGAAAAATAAAATTGACAAAGATTATTGTTTAAGGTTGACGGACACGCATGTCTTAATTATTTTTTTTTCTTACGAATTGATCAAATCCAAACTCAAACAAAAACATTGTTTTCAATCGTTATGAGTCTACTGATTGAATAGAAGTTTATTATAAACAATTGTATTGTAAATGGAATTTTTAAAGCATTCTGAATGTAAAAATAAAGAAAAAAGTGTGCAAGACAATAAGAAACACTACATGCCAAAAAAAAAGTGAAGTTTTGTTTTATCGGCTGAAAAATAGAGGAAATCCGCTCCCATATTTAAAGTAACCCACACACACAAACAAACCGATGTGAGTTGTCCCCCTTCCATTTTCACGATGTCTTTAATCGTATTTTCAAATTGATTTTGTGCAAAAACAATTATATTTTTCCCATTTTTGGCGCTGTTAGAACCACCACAAGGTAATTTTATGTAGTCCTGTGAAATTTTGTTGAAATCGGTTGAAAAATGTAGGAAATCCGATCCAATATATAAACGTTACAGACACACACACACAAACACACACACACACACACACACAATCTGCGTTTTATAATAAGTAAGATATCAAGATACATAGCAGAAGCAGAAGACCAAACACTGTCTTATGTATTTTTTGTTCAACAATTCCTTAGGAAACGAGGAAAGAATTGTTAAAAACAAAGAAAACAGTTGTGAAAGTATATGTCATATTTCTCATAATGGATGGCTGTAAATGCTGGACAATTTCCTCACAGCTCAAGTGGAGACTGGAAGAGACAGAGCTGTGGTTCGACTGACCGATAATAGGAATACAATGATCAGGATATGTTAGAAGAGAGTAAGCTTTAAGCAAAATGGAGTAAACAATGCCAATTACACTCAGAATAAACAAGTCGAGTAATGGACAGCGGCCCGGGTTGATGAATCGGAAGAGCCTAGTTTGAATTCCACTAAAATTATTGCGATCTCCAAAAACTTTTATCATCTAAAAATATATTCTGGCTTAAATAGCCTGAAAACGGTTCATAAGCCGTATAAAACAAATTAATCAATCACACCCACTCGCCCTCCTCCCTTCAAAATGCCCTGTAAGTGTTAAAGTTTCCAAACTGTCTTTCTTTATAATTCATTACAGTAATCACTGCTGGCTATTTCTCAGGTGTGTGTTTTTTTTTTATTTACATTGAAATATTGATGCATTAGAGAGCAAAAGTATTAAAAAATCAGAAATCTCCGTTAAGGACAAAGTGATTATTCATTTAGCTAACTATATATATATATATATATATATATATATATATATATATATATATATATATATATATATATATATATATAAAAAAAAAAACAATTTTAAGGTTCCATTATAATAATGTATTTCACCAGAGCCCTTTTAAAAGGATGTTAGATCATCAGATAGCACTTACAAAAAATGAAACGAATCGAAATGAAATGCATTTCATTTCGTTTCGTTTCATCTTTTGGAAGAGTTAACTGCTGATCCAGAGTCCTTTAAAAGGGGGTTTGGTGAAATAAATTATTATAATGGAACCTTAAAGTGGTCTGTTTTTCTTTAAAATATTAGTTCTGGATATATATTGAGCTCTCAGGATTTCATCCTTCTGGGGGACTACCCATACTGATTACCAAGTTTTTTATAACTCATATATATATATATATATATATATATATATATATATATATATATATATATATATATATATATATATGTGTGTGTGTGTGTGTGTGTGTGTGGATTGATGCATAGATAGATTTGAAAAGTTAAATAAATGTGAAGACTGCATATATATATATATATATATATATATATATATATATATATATATATATATATATATATATATATATATATATATATATATAAAGAGATAAATAGATAGATAATGGACTGATATAATAGATAAATAGATAGATACATAAAACAACGAGATTTATGGTAACGTTCATGTTAAACAAGAGTAGTTTCTATAGAGGAAACTTTCAGCAATCGTTGACAAAGGAAACAAATTTTATGTCGGTTTAAATTAATAGATTCATTTTATTAAACTAACTTTCTACGGTAATTAAACTTCTCAAGTCCAGTAAATATCAGCGATCTTTCTTTCTAACTGTTCTTGCTTTGGTTGTGTCGAAAGTTAACAGCTTGAGTGTATAATTATTTTCTCTTCCACTTGCGTTCAGTACCGATTTTTGATGTTGAATGTGTTGGAGTGATGTGCATTTTGATAGATAAACAATTGAACAGTATGGCTAGGGAACGAAGATAGATAGATAGATAGATAGATAGATAGATAGATAGATAGATAGATAGATAGATATGCTGTCTTTAATAATTGCTTACTAGTCAACAGGTGAGCCTACTTCTTATTCTTAACTTCTGCTACAACTCAATTTCAAAAAAGAATTTAGGAACGGACAGTATAACTATATTCCAGGAGATAGTTTTGACAAATTAAAAGATAGATATAATATATATATATATATATATATATATATATATATATATATATATATATATATATATATATATATATATATATTGATAGATAGATAGATAGATAGATATAGACGACACGTTAAGATGCTTGAAGACAGGAATTATGTGAACGATAAAACTAACATTGCACAAAACCCCTTTCATTATGCCTTATAAAAGCCGAAAGTACTCAGACACTGAAAATTGTATATTTAATCTTTCAACGGAAACCAGAAAAAAATTCCATTATATATAAAAACAAAAAGCATATACAATAGGAATAGACAGGTCCCCACTATCTGCTTGTTTACACACCTCACTTGTTTTTGAACAGAAGTGGAGGATTATCTTTTTTTTAATGTTTAGGATTGGATTTCCGGTTCCTTGTAAAATGAACTTTAACTCTATACTTCTATCATCATATGCCTGAACTCTTATTTACTAATTAATTATGTTTCGCCTCATTAGAAGTGGGTAGGTTGGCATATCGCTAGGTTCATGCGCCTTCCCGGTCTTTTGTATAAGAGTTAGATATTTATAATTTTTTTTCCTGCTTAGAATTGGGTTTCCGATTCTTTGTAATGTATTTTATTCTTTTTCACTTGAAATATCCTCTTGCAGCTTAGTGATGTTGTCGCCTTGCTTCAAGTGAACTGATTAAAAATTCCATGTAGAAAGAGAGAGAAAGGTAAAGAGAGAGAAAGAGAGATAGAGAGTAAGGAAGAGAAAAAGTTGAAAGTTAGAGAGAGTAAAATACACCATCTACCTGCTTCCGATTTAAACGGTACATTAGTGTACTGATGTAAGTGTGGCGGGAAGGCCGTTTTTGGAAAGACCTCTCTTGCGTAAGAGTAGGGTTACACTGAAAATGGACATTACGAAATATCAGTTTTAAAGAAGGCTGAAAGTCCGCAGCAGGTGGCAGAAGGAAATAGGAAAATCCTTGAGTCATCTTTCGGATATATTTTTTTCTTTTTTTCTTTTTTAATTAATTAATTTACGTGTACCCTCTCAGAGATGTGGCCTTGTTCCAAATTAAATATTACATAACGTCTCGAGTAAAGGAATAGCCTGAGAGATTTGGCAAGTACCCAATACTTACCGCTCGTCCATTCGCTCCATCTGTCTGTATGTCCCTTCCCTCAATCTCTACGTCGCTTACTCTTGCTCTCTCTACCTACACCCGCTTTATATATATGCAAGTTTCGTGGAAAATGACTGACAAGGTGCAGTGGTTGATTTTTTTTGTAATACAATTTCTCAAGTGTTCGTATAATTTTTCTTTTCCAGACATAAATTTTATAAAAAAATTGTCTGAATGTTTTCCAGGCTTTTCAGCTATACTTTTAACCATTTTCAAGGATGAATTTTATTTTGCTTTTAACTGAATATATTTCATTGTTTTATATGTGTATCTAGCGTTATAGGAAAGTTTTAATTTCTAAATACGGTTAGTACATTGTGGCCGTGTTCATAGTTGGTATTACTGAGTACTGGATGCAATTTATTTAATTAATTGCTCTTATTTTCATAGGATTAATTTCATTTGCCGGCCTAAATGTTCAGGAAATTTCGTAAAAATATGGCTTCTCCGTTATTTTTTTCTAATGCAGCCCAAGAACTTGGATTCCTACCACACTCAAAACACAGTGGATAAATAGAAGAAAACATACGAAGCAATTAATTACTTTAAATAATATGTGGAACTAAATAAACTTCGCCTGATGAAGATCAAGACTCGAAACCCGTGTAGCAAAAAAATATGTAAAATAATGTATAATATATTTAAGAAAAAGTACTCATTATAACCAAAAACCTTTTGCCACTTCTCTTTTCTCATACACTTTTTTCCTGATCGAACAACTATAACCTCTCTCTCTCTATATATATATATATATATATATATATATATATATATATATATATATATATATATATATATATATATATATATATATAAGCAAATATATGGATATAGATCCGACAGTATGAAGAAAAATATATACGGAAAAACAAACAAAAATCCTTATATACAATTATGCTGTTTTAATGTTAATATGTCAACGTCGGACGTTTCGGTCTAATAAACCATCTTCCGGACATATTCATAAATATAACATTATCAACACAACATGACAAAGACCAAACAAAGACTGAAGATGGTTTATTAGACCGAAAAGTCCGACGAGATGGCTTCCAATATCTTAAGGTTATGTTTACTGTGTATATGTGTGAGTATTGTTGTGTTATCAACTAATATCTGTCTAATATTATGTACAGTACGAATTTACGACCTGCGTTTGCTATTCTGCGACCGTTTTCGTCGCACAGCAAACTTTTATGTAAACATAACAGAATGCCATCATCGATAATGAACATCTCTGTTGTAAATTCTATATAACCATTCTGATGATAGCTCATGTGAGCCAAAAGCTTAGATCGATGAATAACAACAAAAATTATACAAATGTTGGACAGTTTTTGTCTTCGTTTTCTGCCGAAACTAAAGCCGCTAAACGAAGCTTGGGATTGCTCATGATCAAACAAAACATACACTCATTGTCTTTTAGATATAAATATATGTTTGAATAATGATCTGACGCACTTGTACAATATATATATATATATATATATATATATATATATATATATATATATATATATAGTTAGTTTAAGAAAACTAGGTAATCCGTATGGGTAAACCAAAAGGAGGATAAAATCCAGAGATTTCAATGTAAATCCAGAGCAAATAATTTAAATAAAAAAACTTTAAAGTGGTCTGTTTTTTTTATATATATATATATATATATATATATATATATATATATATATATATATATATATAAACTTAGTTTATTTATTTCTTAATATATATACATATATAAATATAAATTGTCCAAATCTTTGTAAAAGCAAAGGTGTTCATTTGTTAGATTGAGATTTGAACCGTTGTATCTTAGAAATGATTAAAGATATCTTACTGGAATTCTCCCAACATTTTATAACACTACTAGACTGGACACTATGCAATAAAAATGTATAATTGCTCTCTAAGCTTAACAGAAGAATCGTGATGAAATCGCTCATAAATGAAAATGACATGTTCGTCATTATTTAATCATAGATAAGAATCAGAAGCTCATGAAAGATTTGAAATAAAGTTCTTATTATATATATATATATATATATATATATATATATATATATATATATATATATATGCATGTATGTATGTATTATTATTATTATTATCATTATCATTATTATTATCATTATTATTATTATTATTATTCCAGGATCATTTTACAACTTATTCATGATGATCTTCGCCCTCTCTAACCTTCTAACTTTCTGATCTGGAGTGTCAAATTATCTCACCAGTTTCCCGTACGATTTCATTTTCAAGTCTTTTTTCACTATTCATTGGACTGTCATATCTAGATCTTCTCTCTCACTTGGCAAACATGTTATGGATTGAGTTGTAACTTTTGTAATTGATCTCTTCAGCACTTTGAGATGATGATGATGATGATGATGGGACATCCTGAACCAGTTTTCTCTCTACTGTTCCCTCTTTTAAAAACTTATTCAACGTTCTCTTGTTGTTTCTTGAATGGACATTGAAGATGGAAGCCAGAGTATGAAAGTTGGTACCATTATTAAGGCCTGAATGATTTTTTCGTCAGACCATTTCCCGGGTGAGAAGAGCGTATGGAGAAAATCGATTTTAACCCTTTCTCTTTCGAGCTGGATAACTCAAATGGCGTGAAAGATGACTAAATGCCTTCTCTGAAAACCTCAATTTGTTTAGCGTTTTTTTTTTGTTTTGTTTTTTTCGATATTAAACATTTTGTGGGATGGACAAGTATGCTTTTAAAAGATTTGGGTAATTTGATGTTACACCCGTTATATATATATATATATATATATATATATATATATATATATATATATATATATATGTGTGTGTGTGTGTGTGTGTGTGTGTGTGTGTGTGTGTAGACACCGGTCATTTTCTGGCATACTCTTCGAGTACCTTTCCCGTTAGAAATGTGTCAATTATCATTGGAATTGCTTCAACGATATTCCAGAAACACATTTGAGAAATTTGACCCCCAATTCATATGAGAGCATTCCGGATGTCATCTAGATTGGTCGGCTGCACGTTCATAATTAGAATCTTCCTTTTGAACGCATACTAAAGGGTCCGCTGTGGAATTAACATCCGCTTATTTTCGAGACAACTTTCGTATTTAAAACTAATTGCTATAATCCATGATCTAAAATGCCAGTATATGTGATTTGTGACACAATGCGTTGACATGCTAGATATTACCAACAGAGATGGGGCGTTACCAGTGTCATAAATTATGGCAATTGGACAATCATAATAATTAGATATTCTGCTCCATTTCCATCGAACTTTTATTAGCAACAAACGAATCCTCATACCATTAACTAACCACGACCAACAGTCACTGTGTCTTTTTGACCTTACGTTTACCACTAACCTGAAATGGAGCGATTACATCAAATCAATATCTGCATCTACTGCTATGAAATTTGGGTCACTGTGTTGTACCAAGAAGTTTTTTCTCGTCAGAATCAATTTTGCTCATTTACAAATCTCCAGTTCGTCCGAGCATGGAAAATTGCTGCCATATCTGGTCTAGTACTCCTACTGTACATCTCGATATTCTTGACAAAATCAAATAATCTGTAAAATATTCGATACTGACCAGAGATCTCACTTGAGTAAGTTTCTGGCCAACGTGGCGTGGTTTACCTCTGACTTTTCTACAAAAATTTTCATTGAAACTGCTCTGATGAGCTTTTTTGACCTGGTTTGACGACTACATGAGTTTAAGCGTACTCAACCCTCCCTATGTATATTTTCTCTTTCATTTTCCCTTCCTATAATGCCCAGCGTATTATTAGCATTCCCGCTTTGCTTCGGGTGAAATGATTAAAAACTCAGATTGAGTCGTGATCTAAGTCAGGACTGGTCAATACTGTTAACACCAAATTTTTGACACTAGCAATCGAAAGTTACGGCAGGAATCAAGGTTAATCAATGGGTCATTACGAACCAACGATTTAATACTCTAGGTTATCGACATGTGGGACAATTTTCTGTGGAGAAATTGGAGCCTTAAACATAACCCACCCGCTGATGAGGGCTGCTAATGGCTGTTATGTTTCACTGCACTCAATGAAACTTTTTGTTTTGGTGCAATTGTTGAAAATTTGCTCTCAGTTGCCTTTCTTTATTTTTGAACTGTAGGAGGCTACTCATAGTCGATGATATTTTCAAAAGGTACACATTTAATTCTGATCGGATTCGACGCTGCTTAATTTCGTTGATCGAACGAGAACTGTTGATTTCTTCTACCTAAGCCTATTTACTTCAGGTTTTTGCGTGTTGTGCGTTCAAAGAAACTCATCTGTATGCCCGCATTGCAAGGAATGGTCATTTGAGCTACTGCTGCCATTCCATCAGCTTCAACAAGTCTAGACATTCTCTTCCAAACTCTTTCGTCAACAAGAGATTGCTATTAGCTCGAACCATTTCCGACCTCTTTCAGAACGAAGAGATTTCCACCTACAAAATAATACCTCAATCACTTAATGTATTTATTTTTACTTTTTGCCAATACTGTGCAGACCCTGGAGTAATTGTGCGTGTATATATATATATATATATATATATATAATGAATACAGAATCCTAGAAAATACATTTGGTCAAGTGATAAGTTATTTCGTGGACTTCAGACGTCCGTCAATTCAGACAAAATACCATCTTCAAGGACAAAAGTTAACAAAAACAAAAAAAAAAAACGGATCAGCAACAGTTATCCCGTGATGAGTGATCAGAAGTCGAAAGACCTTGCACACGTTGAAAGTGAAACGGATATTAGGACCACTTGATGTGTGCTAATATTTGGATCGACTCCGACAGCCTGGAGAGTGGGTTCTTCGTGTCAGTCGTACGAGCGGATGTCGGTCTTCATCGATCCATAGTTTTTGGGGCCCTGTATCCTGTCTCAGCAACTCGACGATAAACAGCAGCAAAGGTTGAATGAATCAGCTGGCTTTGGTTTTGAAATGCAATCTGATACAGCCGTGCAGCCTCGCGTCCATTACCAGTCGCCCGGCCGTATATAAAATTCATACCTGCCTGCTCACGATATGAATATCCTGCCATTTTTAAACGCAACGCTTCCCGGGTAACGCACGGCTACACACGTTAAACGTTGAAGCTAGACTCTCGACAAATAGACACGAATGACGAATGTAAGCTACTCTACATGGCAACGCAACGCCATTTCCCGTAAACTTTCTTGAAACTTAATAACTCAAAATGTGAACATATGTTTATATGGAGTTTTATGCTTGTTTTCCTGCGAAGAACCCGCCCGCCAAAGTTTGTAAATGTATTTTTGAAACACGCTATATGTATATATATTCAAAATATTATAGCGAAATTATTTCTTTCTTCGATATAGGAGAAGATATATTTTATATCGCCTTTTTTTATGTTCTCATTTGTATTGAATCTTTTTTTTTAGATTCCTCTTGCGAAGCGGCCAGCAATCGACAATGTTTATTCGACGCTTATCTGAAATCAGATATTATCATTACAGAGCATAAAACGCCCGTTTCAGTGAAGCTACGATTGCAGGCTTCGAAAATAACTCTGTTGCAAAACGAATATTGCAAGTTATCAGATAATCCATCATGTAAATCATCACACTGGCGCAAGGCTTCGCGGCTTAGGGGGACTCGAGAGACTCAGCCGAGCAGAGCGGAAGAGTCGATTTAATCGGCGTTTTCGGATTTCAATGAGGGCGAGGCCAGATTACAGAGTCCCGTGGTTAAGTAACAAAAAACAAACACGCGCGAATGTCCAGTTTTTTTTTTAACTTATTAAGCACACACACATATATATATATATATATATATATATATATATATATATATATATATATATATATATATATATATATGCAGTTAATAATCCGTTGGTATATAATCCGAGTGAATCCTAATAATATAAGATATTAAAACTAATCCATAAATAGAGCTTGATACATTCATTATGACCGAACATATAAATTACATCCAAATTGACCTCATTCGAATAGCTATTTCTACCAACAAAACGAATGAGGCAAATTTGCATTTTCTATTCTGTCTGTGGATAACAATATATACGCCATCGAAAAATGAATTTCGGTCGAGCATTCTGGAGAGAAAGCGCGAATTGATAAACAGTAACTACTACTACTAAGCTCTTTTATGAATTGTTTATTCAAAGAATAAATACGTAAAAATTCGCCTTCTTTTCTGCGGGGCGCTGACAGCTCAAGGTTAAAATCTCCGACTGATCCCAAATCAGACGAGTTTCGATCCCGGCTTGAGGCAATCGGATGTGTAGCCACTCTGATGAGCTGTGATACGGATGACTACACACACACACACACACACAATATATATATATATATATATATATATATATATATATATATATATATATATGATGGCCGCTCACTTTATTTTATAGGTAGGACGTATCTCCTTTAGTTTTCGAAGAATGAGTGTCTGACAGTTAACACACCTGATAAATATAACAGACTAGTAAATATACAAGACAATTTGGAAAATAAAACATTCCTATAACCCTAGATAAATACGTTTAAAGAATCCGTACAATCAGTTAAAAACAAAAATAAAAGCACACATGCGAATGTCTAAAAGGATAGCCGGAAGTGCTCGGACATACAGGTGCGATGGTTAAATTGTCGCCATTTTATATTTTTAATTTCACTCATAAACATTGTTTTGGGGGAGTTTTTTTTTTTTAATTTTGTCGACTGCAGTGTATAGTAAAGCCAGTTGGGCAACGTCTGTGAGACAAAGAGCACCATGACGCAATTCACTCCACCAGAAAACTGGAATCGGCATGCTGTACTGCTTGGCATTCGTGCTGGAACCCCCGATAAGCACTATAATGTTTGGATGTAATCTAAGGTGCAGAGGATTCAGCAAGTAAAGCCTGAAACTCAGTACTTAGGACTACATCAAGGAGGTAGTGCCTGGGGTCAAGAGAGTTGCTGCTGGAAGACACTGTCTTGCATCAGGATTCTGCACAATGCTACACAAACGGAAGAATCCACATCACTACTTACATCTAGCTACCTAACTCTCCAGACTGCAATTCTACTGATTATTATATGTGGGGCGCTGTTGAGCCAGAGATCAACAAAACTGCTTGTTGCACTAAAGATAAACTGAAGTTAAGGATTATGGCACCAACTTAAACAAGGAGGCTGTCCAAAAGTGTCGCAGGAGATTTCGAAGTAGTCTGTAGACCGCCGTTTAAGCCAGTGGCGATTTTATTGAATAAATTGACTGTGTAACTTTGGTAAATATATTTTTTAAAATGAGATGCCAGTGTTATTTTCTTTTTTCTATAATTTAGACGACAATTTATCTATCACACATTGTACAGATCATTCAGAGAAGTTATACATAATTTATACCCAGAACAGAAAAGAAAAAAATTATAACACAAGAAACATCAAATAAAAACTTAACGAACTTTTTAACGAAACTCGTATGAAAGAAGGATTGCTACTCAAATACACACACACACACACACACACACACACACACACACACACATATATATATATATATATATATATATATATATATATTGTTTATATGGGTGTGTTTGTGTGAATTAAATGCGTCCACCTGTATGTATGTATGTGTGTATGAGAGAGTCATCCCAAACGGACACGGAAGGAGAATTCCCCCCTCCCACTATCAAACATAATCAAACACAAACAAGCATAAATAGATCCAATTATTTAAAAATAATCCAGTTTGTCTGATGATCGCAAAAGCGTGAAACTCAGATTCACATACTCATACCCATACAACTGAATATATATATATATATATATATATATATGTGTGTGTGTGTGCGTGTGTGTTTGTGTGTGTATTTAGGCAGCAATCCTTCTTTCATGCACATTTCATTGAATACGGCAGACAAGGTGCTTTTGTTTAGTTTTTTATACAATTTCTCATAATGTTTTCTTTTCGTAACATACTTGTTGATAACACTAATATAATAGCATCATCTACATGCAAACAAAGGCTAAAAATAATGGAAGCTTTATTAATAAAAACAAAAAAACAACACTTAATATTAACTTTGAACATGTACACAATATCTTGACCGTGTTTTCAAACAAAACATTTTATAAAACATACATACAAGAAACTATATCTTATTTAACAGCTAAATCCTTGAAAATAGCTAAATTTATAGCCGAAAGCGCTCGGATAAAAAGAACATTCGGACAGATTTTATATAATTTATCATCCGAAAAGAAAAAAAATGATTAGACTGCGCGAGAAATTGTATAAAAACTAAATAAAATCACCTTGTCTGTCGTATTCAATAATATATATATATATATATATATATATATATATGTATAAAGAAAAACAGATCATTTTAAGGTTCCATTATAATAATTTATTTCACCCGAGCCCTTTGAAAGGATCATCAGATAACACGTCCAAAAATTGAAACAAACGATGAAATGAAAATTCACACTTTTGACGGATTAGGGTTAGGGTTAGAATATATTATATTTTAACAGTATATTATATTTCTATTAAAAAGTAAATAGCATTCTTTTTGTACGTTCTCGTTTCCAGTTGCTGTTACACATGGCACCACTCTAAAACTTTTCAAACATCTAGCTTCACGAAGAATATCAGAATGCAAGCAACGGAATTCTGTCACACAGACCGCACCTTGATATTGACTGCGATAGTCAAAAATAAATGAAAAAAAAAAAAAAAAGGCTGTTCTTCCGATGATTAATAATACTCAACACATTATCCGAAAATTGAAAAATATAATAAAATTATTTTAAAAAAATTAAACAGACAGAGCATGTCGTTTCTTTTCAATCCAACTTGCTTGGATATTTACATACATAAAAGCAATAATAGCTGGCCATTCGTATTCGAGGATACCTGTCAAGTAGGGCGTCTATCCAGTCCTTACTACAGACGCTCGCTCAGGCACACTTGTGTTTGCTCAACAATGCTGAGCAAACCTTAGTTACAGTTCCTGGGAGAGAGAATGCGATCTAGAATGATCAAGAATCTGAACAACACAAGCACATTCAAGCCCTCGGACACGATGACTTGTGGCTTTGGGCTAGCACAGCTATCGTTGGCCCTCAAGAGTCCCGTCTACCCAATTTCTCTCACAAGACCTGCGTCAACCTGTGTTATGCTTTTAAGGTACTTTCCAAAGGAGCTATACGCTTTGAATCGACCTCGATACATTTCGATAATATCAAGAACTGTGCTTCCTAACAAATCGACAATGGTGAAATTCGAACCCAGCTCTCCTGGTCAGAAAGCGAACGTTCTAACTACATACATACATATATACATTCATATATATAAATTAAATAAATAAATATAGATACAAGCATCCATGGATGTGTTCGGTGAGGCGCATATATAAATTTGCAGATAAATTTATAATAAATAAATATATAAATATATAAATAAGTAAATATTTTATTTAATTTCAGTGCTCAATGAGCTATCAATTAATTACATATATATATATATATATATATATATATATATATATATATATATATATATATATATATATATATATATATATATATATATATATATATATATATATATATATATAGTCAAATGAAACAAAATGGCTATTTTTGTAGTGATTTTATAACATACATATTTTTTGTAGTGATTTTATAACATACTTATGTTATAATTTTTTTTTATAAAAAAATTTTTTAAAATATATATATATATATATATATATATATATATATATATATATATATATATATATATATATATATATATATATATATATATATATATATATATATATATATATATATATATATATATATTGTGCTTACATGAACGTACGAATCGGAGTTTCATGTTCAAGACAGGCTTCAGGTACTTATAATGGTGTTGACTTTTCGTTACGATCGTGAGTATTTTCCTAAATTCTAGGTCTTGCGGTAGCAACGTTTTAAAGTAAATTAATTCCACGTTTAATAATTATATAATACGAATCAAATATTGAGGTATAGATCTGAATTCAAATTACAAAATTATAGGGTGGGGATAAAACCAAAAAAAGAAATAAAACAGATCTTTAAAATGTTTAAAAAAAATTTTAAACGTGAAGGGATAGTGAGTCAAGGGGCAGGCGGAGTGCTAAATTTATATAAATTATTATAAAAAATGAAAAGTATAATAACTAATTATAAATAAAAGGAGAACCAGTTAATAGTATCAGCTTTTTTAATGCATCAACTTTCTTATATATCTTATTGACCTCTTCGTAGATGGATTTGTGGTAATTAAGATATATATAAAAAAAAGCCCCGGTAAAATAGGAAAGTGAAATCAACAGTGAAGTCAGAATAACAACTAATGAACTAAAAAAACCGAGGACAGAGTGTATAAACTGCACAAATAACAAGCTTTCATACCGGAAAGGATCACGAGGAATATTTCGTTAAGAATCCAAAGTTCCGACTTCTTAACCCTTCTAAAAACAGCACCGGTAAAATTAGCATGACAATATTCGAAAAAGCCTGCAATTATTACTAGGAAAACACCAGGAATCAAACAGTGGAGGAACAGATTTAGCCATCTTCAAGGTTGATATATATGAACTGTTAACAAGAAATAGATTGTTGTATATATGTTCATCTTCAAGTTTGAAATATATTTATATATTTATATAAATATATTTCAACCTTGAAGATTCGGAAATGTATATCCGAATGCCTTCGGATTAAAAGAATATTTGGACAGTTTTTTTATATAATTTAAATTATTACATCACATGAGAAATTGTATAAAAAACAAATTCAAAGTACCTTGTCTGTATTTTTTCAATGAAATGTACATGAAAGGATGATTGGTGCCTAAATACACACACACACACACACACATATATATATATATATATATATATATATATATATATATATATATATATATATATATATGTTCATTTACAAAGCTAAAAAACCTAAGGTTTTGCCAGATGAGTATAGCTGTTTATATTTTTAAGATTGTTATATATATATATATATATATATATATATATATATATATATATATATATATATATATAGCAGCATTGCCCGGCGTCGCCTGTGCTTGATTCATAAATCGTACGACTCATACAGCATTCGCTATCACTTGACTTAAAATATTTTTGCCCTTCCTTGCCTTTAAAGGAGTGCCCTTTTCCGTGCTGATGTTGCTACATGCCTTACTTCTTGCCTATCTCACACTGCGAATATTTTCTAAGCTGTATACTAAACATTAAATCTGTTACGAAAAAAAAGAACTAAACAAAATGAACACAAAACGATCAGCTTTAAAAAAAAGGACTCGTAACGGGAAAAACCGAATGAAAAAAGAATATTAACAACAAATACTTTTTCACACCGAACCCAGTTGTGCGGAATCAGAATCAACGTTGAGTTTAAGCAAGCGAATGAGCCAATTGGAGCAAAGTGACATGCAGATTTAAATTTTTCACACTTGTGACGAATGCATCTTTCGCTTTTTTATTTGCATGCTAGCATGCTAGTTAACATTCGTGTCAGTCAGCTGTTGGCCCTCACTCTAGCCAGTACAAAATGGCTGCAAACTACATGAAAACTGCCGTAGAAGCATGATAAAATCGATTATTTCCACTATCGATGGGAGTTGGGAAATCAAAGTCGGTCTTGCCCTTCCCGCTAACTTGGAGCATGTGCAAATTTTGGTGCAAATCCGTCGAAAATTGCGGCCGTGCATTCGTTACACACACACACACACACGCACGCACACACACACACTCACACACACACACAGACACACACACAGACACACACACACACACGCACACACACACACATGCACACATCCTGCCTTTTATATATATATATATATATATATATATATATGTGTGTGTGGATGTATGTGTGTGTGTCACATGGGGTCTCAGCTTATTTTTAATTATATTTTATTAATTTTTGAAAAGAAATGTTGTTGAAAATTGTGAATGTAGACACATTTTTCGTTAGTTGTGAAATAATATATATACATACATATATAAATATATATATATATATATATATATATATATATATATATATATACATACATATATATATATACATATATATATATATATATATATATATATATATATATATATATACATATATATATATATATACATATATATATATATATATACATATATATACATACATATATATATATATATATATATATATATATATATATATATATATATATATATAAAGAAATATAGTCTTAAGGTATGCTATATTTATGGGATAAAGTGCTCAATATCAGAGATAGTGTGTAAATATAAAAAGTGAACATAAAGTCAACACTTAGAGGCGACAGTCTGTTTCATACTTATATGCAATCGTCAGGCCTGACGATTGCATATAGCATGAAACAGACTGTCGCTTCTAAGTGTTGCCTTCTATGTTCATATATATATATATATATATATATATATATATATATATATATATACATACATATATATATATATATATATATATATATATATATATATATATATATATATATACGATATCTTTTCAAAAAGTACCGTGACTGTTGCTATGATAAGCGATCTAAATTACGCAGTGTGAAACATCTTGTTACAGATTGGCCTTTAATCTCTCGCGCATTTACAGTGTTATAAATTTCTCGCATAATTCCATTGTTTATAGGAAAGTGTGTAGAATGTGGTCCTCTCACCACACCACTATGTTTCCATCAGTCACCAAAGCTTATACATCAGTTTTATCCAAGAACAAAATTTCTCTTGTGAAAACAACCACCTTATTCCCAAAATCACACATGCTTCTTAAATACACACACACACACACACACACATATATATATATATATATATATATATATATATATATATATATATATACGATATCTCTTCAAAAATATCGTGACTGTTGCTATGATAAGCGATCTAAATTACGCAGTGTGAAACATCTTGGTGCAGATTGGCATTGAAATCTCTCCCGCATTTACATTGTGTTATATCGTTCTCGCTTAATTCCATTGTTTATAGGAAAGTGTGTAGAATGTGGTCGTCTCACCACACCACTTTGTTTCTATCAGTGACAAAAGCTTGTACAGCAGTTTTTAGCCAAGAGCAATATTTCTAATGTGAAAACAACCACCATATTACCCCAGTCTCGTTCATTGAGAGTTTTTCGTCTTTCCAAATATCAAATCCCACATGAATGGAACAATTACTAAAGACGTTGAGAAAATCCAATAGAATATAACGAGGTATCTCCTCGCTATCCAAATATATGTAGTTCGAGGTATTTTTTCAACTAATTGAAACGATGCCAGGTAGAGACAGACACTTCAAAATGAGTCTACTCTGATTGATTTTAAATGCCGAATTGACATGTACGTTAGTGTTCCTTTGATAGCTCTAGTCCCGATACATTTGATTAGACTTCCTATATAATAAAATGTTCGCATACATTGTGCTTCCTCTGAGTTTCACAGATTTACAACCTCTCTCCAGGAGATTTGCTAGTAAATTTTATTTTCAAAAATCATATTTTCATTAACAGTCTTCAGGTAATTACATCAATTCATTTCAATTTGTTCTTTGAAATAATTTACTTTAGTATTATTTAGGTTTTATCTCTCTATCTCCGAAACTCTAGTATCAAAGACAGTTTTTTTAAAAATGATCTTCCAGTAATGGTCCGAGCATCCGATTTGGGAAGGAAATACATTATTATATACACGGTGTTCCAAAAATATACTTACTTCATCACTTGGGTGTCAGCTTGAATATTTATAAAGATATATTTAATTTCATTTAATGTTTAATTTAAACCGTTATTCATCTTTGTAAATCTAGATACATTAATATTTAAAAAAAAAGTGTGACCATTAATTTTGCTTCCTAGTCAATAAATTTACATAGTGAGTACATTTCTCTGGGACACTCTGGGTATATCCAAAAAAGAGCCTTTCGCAGGGGGGTCTTTTAAAATATTTGAATTCCATGTAACTCAGCATTTCGCTTTAGTTTATAATAATTTGCCTTTAAAATGTCGGAAGACAAAAAGCGTTGGCCATGATTAAGTACTAGTTTCTAATTGTCTATTTTATTCATTTTGTCTTCTCTACAGATTTATTCTGAGAACTTTCACACACACAAACACACACACACACACACACACACATAATTCCCTTTCTTCCAAAGTGCTCAACCTACGAGAGGAGGCATATGTCATCCGCGGACAGACTGTTTCGCTGTATCATAGCTCATCAGTGTGGAAAGATATGTGGTGTGTGTGTGTGTATGTGTGTGTACGTGCGTGTGTGTGTGTGTGTGTATATGAAGGCAATGCAATTCTTTGGATGGGAAATATGCTCACATTTGCACTGAGAAAAACAATAAAATTACTGTTCAAAACGACCATTTTAATCTCAAGGTTCCACGCATATTTCTACAAAAGAGAATGGCCCTTGCCTATCCACCTCCTCATTTAATGTCATCAGATGCGAACCCAAAAGGTAATCAACGTCATTTTCTCACCTTTAATAATTTTTTTTTGCCTTCAGTTTTATTACATTAATTCGCGTTCTTCTGTTTTCATCTTCGTTTTTTTTTTTTTCAGGAATGCACCGAGTTGGTTTTCCGCCTATTTTATTGCCTGTTACGTCAAACTAGTGATATCCTTAGCGTAAAAAAGTGACGCCTCTATTAAAGTCATTTTGCAATTACAGTGATTCTATTTTCTACATGAATAATCTAGAAATTTTATCCATATAATTCATTCTATTGTTGCATGTAAGAAAGCATTTTGCTTCATATATATATCTATATCTATATCTATATATATATATATATATATATATATATATATATATATATATTGAACAATAAAAAAATTGAAATCTTCAGACACACTGGGTTGTAGATTATTATTCTTTCGTTTTTTTATTATTATTATTTCATTTAGATTCCTCGACTAGTTTCGGCCAAAATGGCCTCATCGATAGAAGAAATATTTCTGCTTGCTGGTAGCAGTAAATATATATATATATATATATATATATATATATATATATATATATATATATATATATATATATATATATATATATATTGTCTTCCACAGGCCGACTGTTTCGCCTTAGCACAGCTCATCAGTATTGCTAAACGTCGGATTGCTTCAAGCCGGAATTGAAACACGGCCGATTCGGCAACAAAATCCCCCCCCGTATCCATCGGCGGACGGTTGAAAGAAAGATGAATATTTACGTATTTATTTTGTCAATAAACACGCCAAATGTCGAAGGTGTGGCTAGACATCCGATTGCACATCTTAGTCAGTTATGTACTACACGCATAGTCACCCATCTATCTTTTGATACATGAATGAAGAGGCAGATTTTTCCCGCAGTAGCTTGCCATTTCTTTCTGCGGTTGACCAGTTTCCATCCAAGGCTATACAACCCGGTCTGTCCTGCTATATATAATTCATATCTTTCTCCAGTCTATTAGCACGTAAGTGAATGTAATGGATTCAACTGGAATTCGAACTCGACTCTACGACTTCTCGCACTTTGTTAGATATCCACTAGTATTCCCGGACTGATTGCATTATTTAACTGTTTTTTTTTAAATCTATAACTCTATTACATCTGAGAAAGAAATCGGCTTTTGAAATCATTAAAACTAAAAATATCCAAAGAAATATACGTTTAACAGGTGCATCATGTTCGAATACCGGTTGTCGGATGATCACTATTTCTTCTTCTTCTTCTTCTTCTTCTTCTTCTTCTTCTTCTTCTTCTTCTTCTTCTACTACTACTACTACTACTCCTACTCCTCCTGTCCTTTGTAGATTCTACATAATTCAGTCACTTTGTTATTTAATCTAAACCCTGTTACACGTTAAATAGCTTATGCACTATTTCCCCCTCCCACTCTTATCACAATATGCCCTGTGAGTGTCATATTTTCTAAGCCTGACTTCTCCATTATGCCCCCTAAAATTTTCAACTATCTCTTTGTAATGTTATGTATGAATTTTCATTTTGTTTCCATTTTATCAAAAAACTTCATCGTTGATCTCATGTTCAATCCATAGTATTCTCATGGCACAGTGGATAAAGGCGTTAGTTAGATCCATTGACAGGACCCAAAGAATGTGAGTTCAATACCTGGCTAAGGCAGTGGAGAACTTTCAGAGGGAAAATTAACAGGAGATAACTGATAACTGCGATCCATTAAACATGGTACGTGCAACTAGAACAGTCTACCGCACTGAGCGAAATAAAGGGTTCAGTTCGACATTCCAACCACCTGAAGAAGGCCGGAGCGTACAAGGGCCGAAATATTGTAATAAATATGGCGACAAAGATGAGGACAATAGTCCGAATAATGTATATAATGTAATTTTGAAATGCTAGTAAAAAATCAAATAATTGTCGGATTTTAATAAAAAATTTCAGCTCTTATTTACAAATGAATGAAATTATTTTTGAATTCTGTTTATTAGAAAATCTTGGTAAAAAATACTTTTTTTATTTGTTTCAGCCACTTAAGTTTATGAAAACTTGAGAAATTCTTCGAAATAATTTTTAGTGACGATATTAATTAAAAACAGAATTCTTTGAATACTTTAAATCACCGATTTTTTTTTTTTTTTTTTTTGCAAAATTGTGAACCTTTGCATCATAGAAATGATTAAAGATATCTAACTGAAATTCTTCGAGGTTTTTATAGCACCATTAGTCTCTACTTTGAACAAAAAGAATATATTTACTTCCAAGTTGAAATGATGATCCCTCTTGCTGTTCTGACATCCTAGTCCAGTTTTGTCTCTACTGTTCCCTATTTTTAAACTTATCCCCCGATCTCTTGATGGAAATTTAATGGCCTTTGAGTATGGAAACCAGAGTATGAAAGTTACTATCATTACTGAAAGCGTGTATGATCTTTTTTTCTCCCGCCATTGTTCAGTTGGGAAGACATAGTGATTTTAAAATGATACTGATCTTATAACAAATAGTGTCAAGATGGATAAACGTGTTTCTGTAAACGTGGAAAAAGAAACTTAATTAGTTTAGTTGTTTTTGTTTGTTTTTTTAAGTATTTAACATTTTGTGTAATGGACAATTATGCTCTTACAGAATTTGGACAATTTTAGTTGTTACACCTGGCATATATATATATATATATATATATATATATATATATATATATATATATATATATGTGTATATGTGTGTGTGGGGGGTGTTCTCATCGGGTGAGAGGACAATGGAACTTATTTATCTTCTTATAACATCTGCTGCCAACATAAGTTAAATTCATGTTTAGGAGCCGACAGCAGCTATGTCCGCTCAGCACTGACTAAATGCAATAATAATTACCCATATGTCAAGAATTTAGTACTGCTGTCTAAAGTTTAAAATTAGCTCCGAGAAAGTGTTCACTCCCTGATAGACATTCTGTCTGTCTTCTATTCCGCCATGCTAGAAACGAGACATTTCTCTGTAGGTGTATAGTGACAGAACAGAATACATACCGTATGCGACTCAACCATTTACCATACGTGAACTAAGGCATTCGAGATGTATTAGGTGATTCTTAAAAGTGCTGATATTATAAACATTATCGGCGCGGAAAATGGAATCCCAGATACGAATTCAAGTCGTAAAATTATGTTAGAAAATGACCTCTCCATCCGTTGATTAAATAGCAAGTCAAATAGGGATCTCTAGCCTTGGATCCATCAGGACATTCAAAAGCTTAGAAATGACAGTGGTAAATCGTTCCGTATAAATCATGGAAATTTACAGATAATAAAAAAGGAATCTGTGGATAGCCATGGTCAGCTGGAGAGAGATGTCATTTAAAAAGAAACATCTACTCCGTTTTCTGCGCTGATACTTATATAAGAGTGTTAAAAATTGCCGATATTTGGTAATGGGCTTAGTCAAAATCTTTTCAGAACATCATTACAAGAACGCATCACACTCTTTCAATCTGTCTCTTTCTGTCTCTATATGTTCTTCTCTCTCCAATTCTTGTAACAGAGAAATTGTTCAATTGTTAGATTAAGGTTTGAACCGTTCTATCTTAGAAACGATTAAATATATCTTACTGGAATTCTTTTATAACATTACTGTACTCTACTTGCAACAATAAGAATGTATAATTACTCTACAAGCTTAACAGAAGAATCGTGATAAAATTGATGATAAACGAAAATGACATGTTAATTCATTAATTAAACATAGCTAAAAATTGGAACCGCCTGAAGAATCGAAATGCCGTTCATATATATATATATATATATATATATATATATATATAGACGACACTACAATTTAATCCTGCCTCAAAAACAAAATTTAGTGTCGGTGACAAAACTAACCTGGCGGTGTGTCTTGAAAAGGACATCCAATCCTTTGTTAATTGGGGCAAGAATTGGCTGGTCAACTTTAACGCCTCAAAAACTAAAGTACTCTCTATTAATCACCATAGAGATCCTTCCCTTTCCCACCATTAGAATGTCTGATAGTCAACTTCTTGAGAGCAACTCCCTGCGTCTGCTCGGTCTCACGTTGAATCTGCAACTATTCAAATGTAATGTCAATCGACATCTCCAGTTACCTTGATCTACCCACTATCCCTCTCCTCATCCTTTCTTCTATCAATCCTATCTGCTCTTGCACCAAATCTTCTGCAACCCCCTGCATCCTAGTGGCTTCACGCCTTGCTCGGAGCGTAATGCCTAATATATATATATATATATATATATATATATATATATATATATATATATATATATATATAAGGGTCATTCTTCAACTTATTCAAGATGATTTTCACCCTCTTTAACTTAACTTTATAAGTTTAAGTTGGTGAATGCTGCCATAATCCTTGCCTTCGGTTCATCTTCTATCTTAGGAGTTTTGTTAGTCTCTCGCTCAACTTCGTCCCACACATAATAATTAAGGTGTTTTGCAGTCTGGGGAGTTAGGTCGTTATATGTAAGTGTCGCAGAAATTGTCTGACGGCCATGATTGTGTTCTCTTGCTTGTGTAGCATGGTGCAGATTCCTGTTGCCATGGCAGCACGACTTCCACAAGGTACTTGATGTATGCCTCCGTGTTGTGTATGAGACACAGTGGGTAGATGGATGGAGCCAAAACATCGCCATCACCAGTGATCCCTCCAAACACATTCGTTATCACAATTAGACTCATCTAACTCTTTCTAAATCATCTGCACTGTAATCAGATTTACACCAAAATACTCTGAAATCTTCCTACTGAAACTTTCCGCGCGAATACCAAGCATCACAACATGTCGCTTAAAAATCCTCCCGTTGTGGATTGAGTCATGGTGTCTTTTTGTCTCACAGACGGTGCCCAACTGACCTTATTAATATTGTGCAGTCCTCAAAACCAAAATCAAAGTTAAAAATAAATAACGGTAACAATTTAACCATCATGTCCTACACACACACACACGCATACGCACACACACATACACCCACAAACACACACACACACACACACACACACACACATATATATATATATATATATATATATATATATATATATACATGTTTCATTAAATAATATAGACAAGTGTTGTCTATTTATTTTATGTAAATTCTTTTCATAACGTCTGATAAGTTTTATAACATTATGAAAGAAAATCACAATATTGATACATATTTTTTTAATCCAATCTAAGCTACAAACAATGCACGGACAAGAATGTGATGATAGTCTGTTTCTGTTTACATGGAGGATTTCCAATCAACGATAAACACGTGCATATAAGACGCTGGAAGCAAAAATCGCACCGCAGCTCATGACGTCACACATGACCAGGCGAGATTGTATTCGAGAAGTATTAATGTGGGAAGCTGCCTAAATACTCAACATATATACACACACACACACACACACACACACACACACATATATATATATATATATATATATATATATATATATATATATATATATATATATATATATTACTAAATTTATAAACATATTACAAATAGACACAATGAACTAGTTTTTAAATGCCGGCACAAAAACAACATAAACCTAAGTAAATACATTGAGAAATAATTATATAGGAAGAATAACATTGAATGATTTTTGTTCCTTTTGGAAATATTACTATGCACGCTTGAACGCCAACACATGACTGTATGTATACAACTATGGTATTGTACTTGAACACTGATGCACCTGTTGATATGTACATGTATATGTTTTTATATGGAAAGAGAGGTATACAAGGCTTTTTGTTTTTTTTTTGGGGGGTATGTGAGTGTGGAGGTGTACAATTAGATGGGTACCTATATGTTTTGCCATAGATATGAAAGAGCGGGTAATATATGTGTAGAGATATGTATAATTATACGATTTGGGTATCTATAATGTAATTAAATATTGATATAGTCTTCGAATGCAGGCATAAGTGAGTGTATGGGTGGACATGAGGATAGAGACATGGACGTATGTATATATGTGTACGTGCATATGTACGCATATGTATGTATGTGGATATATTGCATATTATGTATGCATATGCATGTATGTGTGTATATATGTATGTATGTGTGTATGTATGTATGCATATGTGTGTGAGTATGTGTATATGTGTATACATATATGAGTGTAAATGTATATGTGCGTATGTATATGGATGTATATGTATATGGATATGCAGGTGATTTTATGTGTATATATGTATATATGTAAGTATAAGTGTATGTGTAGATATGTATGTAGATATGTGGGTATGTGCTTCTCTGCAGGTGAATATGTGTAAATATGGGAATATACATATAGTTTTTCGTGTGGATGTGTGTGCAGGTGTATATAAGAACTCATAGGTATAAATTGAAATATACTACCCTTTAACAATTGGTATTGACGATAAAGTTATTTAAATTGAAAGAACCTTTGATAATTCTGTAGGTATATTTAAAAAGTCACGAGTTTAATCGATGAACAAAACTGAAACGATCAACACGAGTTTATTTAATTAATGAACAAAAATCAAACGAATAGATGTCAACTTAACAATCAATAAGATACAAGTTTAGAAAAATAAAAAAGATTACTAAATATAAAATGGATTACTTTTTCAATGTACTCTCTATGAGTTTTTCCAATTGACTATTTCATAGAAAATACCCAAAACTCCAACGAACTTCAAATTAAATTCTTCGTAGATTGTTTAGACATTTCGATTTATATCAAACCTTAACCTCCCAAATATGTCCTTTAAAGTAATGCGAATTAACAGCGCCTAAGATTTTGAATGAAACCTGCCCTCGTGAAATGTAATTTATTAGGGTTGTTGTAGCTTCTTCCTTTAATGTCGGTCTTCTCCCTCACCCCTTACCCACCTATATCTAGAGACAATACACGTTAGCCGACACACAGTGGGGTTAAGAATAAGGAATTGAAATGGTACATCTAACCCACTCATATCTTATCTTCTCTCCCACCTCACTTCCTCACTTCGTTAATTTTACAGATGCTTGATGCGGTCCGTCAAAAACGTGTGAATTTCTTTTCATTTTTCATTTCAACCTTTGGAAGTAAAGTCTGATGATCCAGAGACCTGTTAAAGGGGTTGTGGTGAAATAACTTATTACATGGAACCTTAAAGTGGTCTGTTTTTATTCAAATATATATATATATATATATATATATATATATATATATATATATATATATGCCTGGGTCAAATAAGACTGACGAATTTTTGTCGGTTGAAATACGTCTATTATCCATATGAGGTAATTTTGGATTTTCGGGTTTACTACAATTTGCTCTGTACATTGTGCTTTTTGCTGATCAGTTTTACTATTTTATATTACTAGGTACCACCGGGATTATATACCAACAGATTTATTATTTTTACTGTTCCCGACTCGACTAATAAAATGGTAATTTTCGGTTGACCACAACAATGAACACTAAATACTTACTCTATAATTAAAATACCCTGAGGATAACTTTATGCTATGCCGAAAGTACTCGGAAATAAATACAACATGAGCCAACACGGTGATTTCCTCTCGACTTTCAATAACCGCACAAAAAACTTATCTGCGAATAAGAAAGGATTCTATCGAGAACAAGTAGACTGAATATGTCTAGATTATTTGATGAAAGATGTCTTCATGATAACATGCTACCGAAATATACGTACACACACACACATATACACACACACACACACACATACATATATATATATATATATATATATATATATATATATATATATATAGTTGAATTGATGTGAGTTTATGACCCTGGGTTTCACGCTATTTATGATCGTCAGACTGATTAATTTTTAAATTTCGGATTTTTATATGGTTGCGTACATCGGTGTTTTCATGGTAGTGGTAGCCAAAATTGTCGTCAGAAGGCCACTCATACGTACGCTGACATACATCCACAAACGTTCACGCATTGAAGCTCACACGAACATATAAGAACAGTGTGGGACTGGGCCTATATGCGCATCCACATGCCGTTGCGTGCAATCGTACGCAATTGGTCGTTGTATTCAATGTGGCATTGTGTAGCGAATGTCTTTCTTAAGTCACAGTGTCAAATAAAATTGTATAAATTATATATATATATATATATATATATATATATATATATATATATATATATATATATATACACACATTTTACATATATGTGTGTGTGTGTATTTCTAAACAAATTAAATGATTTACTTCTAATCCGAAAATTTTATTACTTAAAACATAAAATATCGTTTGACGTAATACACACACACGCACACACACAAACACACACACACACACACAGATAGATAGATAGATAGATAGATAGATAGATAGATAGATAGCCAGTATAGTATTTAGACTGTTCCTTAAACAATTGACATCATGTGTAAGTTATTTGAATAATACGAAGTACTAGAAGAATAAAATCAGAGTAAATGAATATTCTCATAATAGAATAAAGGTATCAGTTAATCTGTAAACTATATGCCGAAAAGATAAATTGTTTGATGGACCCCTAATGATGGCTGGAGAGATTTCTGAACGCACTACTTAATATATATTGCAGCTGTAGCTTCCATATTTCTTCGACGAGAGAAAAACTAAAAAAAAAAAAAAAAAAGAGAGAGAGAGAAAAAGTAGGAGTTAATTTGTTCATATCTTACTTTCCTCGTACTATGTGTTTCTTTACAGTTTCTTTTTCTTCATTTTTACCCGGACGCACCAATTTAGAAAAAAAAAATACATAAATTAGATTAAGCGCGCAGTTACTCCAGCACAGATTTGATAAAGAATAAAAAAATGGCTGACGAATCGAGATTGGTAGATAAACAGGAAGCCGAACTATCCAGTAACGCACGCGCATGCGCACACAAACACGTACATCATTTTCTTTTCATCTATCTATCTATCTATCTATCTATCTATCTATCTATCTATCTATCTATATATATATATATATATATATATATATATATATATATATATATATATATATATATATATATATAGTGTGTGTGTGTATAAATACTTATATGTGTGAGTGTATGTGTGTGTGTGTGCGTGTGCTATATCATAGATCTCCAAGAAAAATAATGCGGCGTATATGACAGTGATTAGTTGAAAGGAAATGGAAACCAGTTTCTTTCGCTAATATATAAGTAACAGGTAAATGAGGTTATTTTTTTGTGCAGTGGGAACTTATTAATGATAATGAGAAACCTCTTTTTACGCCCAGTTCTACCGTACCCTGCACTCACACGCACGGCGTTTCCTTTTCATGTTGAAAATACAGCTTGGAAACTTCGTCCTTTTTTTCGGTAGGTAGCAACAATAATACAAAAATAAAGCGGAAAATAAGACACACTATTTACCATTTTGTTTTAAATGGGGCGTTCTTGAGATGTATTTCTAACAACAAATGTATCGCAGAGACTAAATAAATGATTTAAGAAAGCGAAACAAACGATTATTACCGTAATCCATTTTATCCAGATTACTTCAAATTTCAGAAGGTATAAATGCCAGGTTGTAGTTAAGCTTTGAGTGAGGCTGTTGTAGTGACATCAGAAAGCGAATATAAGAAAAGCGAAAGACGGTTTTCACAAAGAAAGCAAAATAACTCGACTTTGTGTAATATTTAGCAAGCTTGTCTCGCTAACGGTTACTGCTAAATAGTGAGTTCGATCCTCACTGGGTTCCCGCTACTTTCGGCCTTGTGCCACATCTAAGCTACGCTTAGAAAATAGACAAAATCGGAAAATATACCAAGAGACATACATATAAGCCGCTCAGTTATGTAATATCTAGTCACTTAAGGCAATGGATGCTGCATGATTTCCACATCATGTAGAAATTACTTGAAACGATAGACATGTAGTTCTACAGACGAATACCACGGGGTTGGCATGGAATAAAAGAGAATGAAAGTTCTGTGAAGTATTTCAAAATGGCTGGGAAGATATCAAATGAAAGAAGCCTTGGAAACTATAACACACACATGACATATTAAAAGCTGATTTTTTTTCCGCTGACATGAATTTGACCGTCTAGGTTATGACGATAAACTACATCTGCGTCGTGGGTAAGACGACAGACTCCATCCAACAGCGAGGCCTATGATCAGGACGCTTTGAGGAGCGTGGAACAACATCTTGAATGCTGGTATTCTCTGGTACACCCTGACCTGGGGTGGTAGCACCTGTTAGGGTCTTGATATGGGCAAATAGGAAACCCCCAAACTGGAGTTAAAAACACTATGAAAGTGTAAAAATAGATTTTAATACTAGCAATAAGTTTTTGTAAAAAATTACCAGCAATAAATTTTTGGAGAAAACGTTATTACCAAAAATACATTATTACCAGCAATATATTTTTGAAGAAAAATATTACCAGCATTACATTTCTGAAAAAAGATATTACCAGCGGTAAAAATCTTGTCTGCATTAACCCTTCAAGCCCTGCGTTCCTGGACTATTTTATCCTTTCTGCCTGAGCACCTGAGTCAAAATTCATGAATAATTAGTATGTAATATTTCGAGGTAGATATAAAAACAGTTACAAGAGTTTACTTACCGTTCAACCGGTGGCGGGGCATTGAGTCATTCGTCTCTACCTCTGATGAACCGGTGGCTGGATATTACGTTATTTTGCTCTACAACCGGTAAAGCGGTGCTCAGGGATCAAAGGGTTAAATAACCTATTGAGGTTGATATACCGTAAAACAAAACAAATCAAACCATGAATTGGAAATATTATATTGAATAATTATTCGGACTATTGTCCTCATCTTTGTCACCATATTTTCTTCGCGTGGTTGGAATGTCGAACTGAACCCTTTATTTCACTCACTGGGGTAGATTGTTCTAGTTCCACGTGCCATGTTTAATGGATGTCAGTTATCAGTTATATCCTGTTAATTTTCTCTCTGAAACCGGGTACTGAACTCACACTCTTTGGGTCCTGTCACTGTATCTAACCAACGCCTTTATCCACTGTGCCATGTGTCCTTGACGACATCTGTGTATGAATTTCTGGGTTTTATAAACTTACAACAGTCTACCCCAGTGAGCGAAATAAAGGGTTCAGTTCGACATTCCAGCCACTTGAAGAAGTCCCGAGCGTACAACGGCCGAAACGTTGTAATGAATATGGCAACAAAGATGAGGACAATAGTCTGAATAATGTAAATAGTGTACATAATACCTCATCTCAGAAATATAGACAGATACTGAAAGGCCGAAACGTTGTAATAAATATGGCGACAAAGATGAGGACAATAGCCCGAATAATGTAAATAATGTACATAATACATAATCTCAGAAATATAGACAGATATATTGAATAAGTTCCTAGATTTTCTGCTAGAAATGTTGGTTCACGGTGTCTTGCAAGACAATTTCCACCCCGACCCCAAGAATCTAGCTTACACATTATTTATAAATCTTCCCTTTGTCCGTGCATTGAATATTATTAGTCCTAATCTGGTATCTTGTCTACAGTCAATTTCTCGCCACCCTAACGTAGTTTCCCTGTCTATAAATATTTTCTATTATAATTGTTCTGATGAGCTTTCCTCTTAGACGTTATGAATTTAAGCCCAGTACTAGAGTGACAGCTAACTCTCATCATTTTACAGTTGAAATGACTGGATGTAACCGTAAGTTCTATGTTAGTAGATTCTTCTCTCACACTTCTCCATTGTGTAACTCTCTCTACCGGCTTCTTGCTTTCCAGCCAAATTTGATCTTCAAAAATGTAAATGCAATGTTATCTTCTATCTTTTTAATTACTGTTCTTTTATTGGTCTCTCTCCTTGATAATGATTTTTATTTTACACACTTTCTTTCCCACTCAGTAACTCCTTGCATCTTAGTGGATTTATTGTCTTGCTTGTGGCGAAATAATGAAAAAAAGACAGCATGAGTAAAAAGCCGAAAAAGTGATAATCTACTTAAACCGACTTAAAGAGTTCGAGTAAACGGATGATAACGAAATATAATGAAGAAAGGAATATAGGAAAGCGACAAGAATGCATCGAAGACGTGAAATGAAAAGACAAATTTAAATCATCTGAACTTTTTTTTCAATTATCCGAACTAAATCCGTTCCAATATTTCATCTCAGACAACCGTTTTGAGAATTTAGAAAAAGCGTACTCAACGTTTGATGAAGACGCTGATAAAATTAGTCTAATTAATTCTTAATTTCCTCGTGAAACAAAACAAGTTCACTTGACCATTGATGACAATTCCAGAACAACGTAACTATAAACAATTTTTTTCTATCCCCTACCAGCCGCAATGATGGAGAAAGCATTACCTCGAACCATCGCCAGTGAGACACACTGCAAGAGCCACTCTGTTTCGCGAGGCTCGTTCCTTAACCTAGATGCTATCGCGCCAATCTTACGAAGGAACGCCATCGAAAGAGGACCAATAACCCCTGAGGTCTCCACTGCCACCGGAGTAAAAAAAAAAATCTATCAGCAAGAGGATATTTAACTATTTTATTCATCTCTGCGTCCCGGGCGACGGACCCCGGCTCAACCGCGGACCTGATCAAATTACCGGCCGAAAATGTATCCACACAGGCCGCATCCTGAATCAACGATTTACCCATTTTAAGAGGGAAAATGGTAATGCCATCTGGCTGCTTTCCATCAACACGGTCGAGGCCTACGGGTTCGATCTGGGAAGGGAACCCAGCTGCTTCCAAACATCTTTTGATGATGTCGTTTATTGCTGCATGCCTTGGAAAGCAGCCAGCACTATAACGACAGGAGAAAGGATGTAAACCAAACTCATCCATGTATCTGTGACGCTCACATAATTTGAGTCCAAGACGGATCCCGATTCCGACACGAGTACACTGATCATCTAGAAAGGTACTGGTACATGAAGAGGGCACTGCGTTGAGCCAAGCATCACTACTCTGTTGTGAAGCAGATAGTAGACAGGCGAGGCGATGCTGATTCAGAGATAGTCTCAAATTCGTAAAATTGGCCTCGCATTTTATTTTATCCCAGCTTTTTTGTTTTGAGGCATCGAATGTTTGAAATCTCTTGCCAGATGAGGAAGAGAATCGAAGCGGTGGGGATCTATCTGTGTCTAACGACGCATGTTGAATATATTTATTATGTAATGTAACCAGAAACAAAGAAAAGAGTGATGAATTGTTACACAATATCCAATCAGCCATGTGACAGTTCTAGCTGGACATAATCATAACATTTGAAAAAGTGACTTGAAGTGAAAGATGATGCGGATCTATCGAAGGTTGTCAAGATGACGCTATACGTAATGTCGTTGGGAACATTAAGTCACTGTCGGACTATGTAATAAAAAATATGAATGTAAACGCTAGATATTCTTCATATAAGAAGAAACCTGAAGCGAAGGAGACGCGGGTCTACCAGTGAATGCTGGACAAGACGGACAGGGGAAATATACGAATAACCTATCTAACGATCTTGTGTATACGGTTAGCAGAACAGGGATTAGGAGAGATTATAAAAGACAAACATTACTAAGAACTACAAAGTACAGAAAATGTGGAGAGGTATGATCGCCCATTTCCTGAAGGGATACGAGGCATATTTACAAGTAAATAATTGTCCAGTATGTCACTAATTTCGACCTTTGTAAACCATTCTCAAATAGTTTTGTGTGCAACGTCAATTTTATCATTTATAAATATAGCGTCTTTTTGTCTTCACGTGACAGTTCGTGTTAACCTGTCGTCTTTTTTATTTTATTTTTTTTGTTTTTAATAATTTTGTTCCATAAATTCTTATGAAAGCCAAAAGTTCTCAGACATTTATATTTAACTACGTAGCTTAAAACAAGAAAACGAAACGAAATATTTTAAAAATAAAGAACTTTCGTTAGACTTAATTCTCTTGAAATATAAAACTGTGGACTAAATGCACCCAATTCGATAAATACTATTTGAATAATCATAAATGTTATTTATAACAAAAATATTAGGAAGTCGTGGAGAGACATTAACAACAGTTACATGAAAGTTCATGGCATATAATGTATGTAGGATTTTAAAATGTCTAATCCGTATTATCTCGTGTACAAAATATTATGCAGAAAAGCTGTAAGCTTCCAGCACATCGCTACCGTAATTCCTCATGTATAATACGCCTTCATCTATAACACGCACCACTAAAATTGTGGGAAATGCTTCTACTTACGCATAATACGCACCTTTTGTTTGGTAATCAGACCCTATAAATTCTACCTCTCCAATTTTATTAAAGTCAGCGTTTCCTACTCTTATTTTTTAAAAAAATGGTTTTAAACATAGAATAAAATTATTCTAATTTTGTTTTATGATAATTCTTATTTTATTTTACATTTGTAAGTATTGTTAGGTACATATGATTGTATTTGACATTCTTATGGGGTCGCAATCGCCAAATGTTAGTGTCAAATTGTCGTATGTTCGTGGTGAGTAGACATTTCGCAACTGAAATCGACCTATAAAACGGCAATTTACTGTGTACTATGACAATGAAGAGAAATGACTTTCAGTCCCAAATTCAAGATGCAGGCTAATACAAGGAACAATGGATACATAATGAATGCGCAGTGTGTAATAATGTTAACTTATGAAAAGCATTCAACCAATGAAATTCAGCCACCTCCAACTGACTCTGTTATCATATGTCAATTTTTCAAACTCTTTTAGCGAGATTGTTCCCAAAATTCTATCAGCGAAGCAGCACAAAAAAGATTTTCCGTATTTTCACGCTAAACGTCCTTTTTATCCAACTTACCCTGCTATTATTTGAACTGATAAATAATTAACTAGCTGAAGATGACTTTTCACTCTGTTTCTAGGGAAGACTTCCTACCTCGTAATAGCTAATGCTGGGTAAGACGATCAACTACATCCAGCAACAGTGCCTCTGATCGGGAGATTGGAGGTTTTGAAGAGCGGGGGACCACCTCCTAATTGTTGTTGTACCCATATCCACCCTGACCCGGAGAGGTAGCACCTGTTTCGATTCGAGTTATGAAGAAACATTGACCACCCGCCAAACAAAAACAAAACATCATGAATGTACAGGAATATTTTTTTATATAGAAAACGACCAGCAATTCTTTTGATCTGCAGTTAAAGGTTTTAATTGCCTTGAAAATATTTAGATTTCGGCATTAATTGATCCATAGTTCTAACCATAGAGATTGATGTCATGCTAAACAAAATCAAACAACCAACGTCGAAGAATTCTTTAACGCCATTAATCTATATAATATTCTACAATTTTATAAGAAATTATACTTTATTCTAAAATACCCATGTATAATGCGTTTTTATTCTAAAATACTCATATAATACGCCTTCATCCATAAATACCAATGTATAATACGCCTTCATCCATATAATACCAATGTATAATATGCCTTCATCCATAAAATACCAATGTATAATACGCCTTCACCCATAAAATCCCAATGTATAATACGCATTCATCCATAAAATACCAATGTATAATACGCCTTCATCCATAAAATACCAATGTATAATACGCCTTCATCCATAAAATACCAATGTATAATACGCCTTCATCCATATAATACCAATGTATAATACGCCTTCATCCATAAAATACCAATGTATAATACGCCTTCATCCATAAAATGCCAATGTATAATACGCCTTCACCCATAAAATACCAATGTATAATACGTATTCATCCATAAAGTACCAATGTATAATGCGCCTTCATTCATAATACGCACACGTAAAATTGTGTTGAAAGTGTAGGGAAATGCTTCTACTCACGCATAATACACCCCATTGTTTGGTAATCAAACCGTGTTGCACCTCTCCAATTTCATTACGGCCAGCATTTCGTACTCTTATTTAAAAACTCGTTTTAAACATAGAATAATATTATTCTCATTTAGTTTTATGATAATTCCTGTTTTATTTTCCGGGAATTATTTTAAAATTTTTTGTAGCTGTGCATAATACGCACCCCAGATTTTGTTTATTATTTTAAAAAAAAATGTCTATCATACATGGGGAATTACGGTATAACTTCAACAAAACTATAAAATAAAACACAGCTATCATTGTCTCTACTAATTATATCCAAACAAACATGTATATACACAAAAACTGAGTATTATCTACCATGTATCCAATTGCGAAAGGCGAATAAAATATTATATTTTTATTATCTTTCTATATTTCTGAGATGAGGTATTTCATTGAAATTTCGATAACAGGAGATAACTGATAATTGATATCCATTAGACATGGCACGTGGAACTAGATCATTCTACCACGGTGAGCAAAATAAAGGGTTCAGTTCAACATTCCAGCTACCTGAAGAAGGCCGGAGTGTACAACGGCCGAAACGTTGTGATAAATATGGCAAAAAAGATTAAGACAATAGTCCGAATAATGTAAATAGTGTATATTTTTATTATTTAAAAGAACCAAAAAAGTAAAATTTCGGCATTAAATCACCCATGAAGAGTCGATATGCCGTTAAACAATCAAATCAAATGAAATCTAAACTAGGGAAATATTCGTTAGCTTAATTTTCTTGTATCAAAACTGCAAAAATGTGTGCCCCATTTTCATTGTTACAATAAAATGATCGCAATTTGAAACTGGTATGTTTTTTGGTGTTGATTTCTGGGCTGTTCTAGATGAAAATTTTGCAGCATTCAGTTGCAAGTTAGATTTTGTTAATGCTGACGCTTTTGTCCAAAAATGGATGTTTTAAAAATAGAGGATGAAAAATTGCGCTTCCGCCATATTATGCTGTATGAATTTCAGAACGGAGTAAGCGATGAAACTGGAGCAAAAAAAAAAAAAAACATTCATAAGGTTTATCTGAATCGTGCTCCAGTTCTTCTGACGGTCAAAATGTGGTTTGGCAGATTTCGTCCGTGCGAACTTCCGACGTCGATAAAGATTCTCAGTTTGTCATCGTGGAGAACTAACCGAAGATTGCTACAAAAGAGTTTGCTTAGAATTTGAAAATCAATATCTCAACTAATGTTCGTCATTTGAAGAGACTTGATTCGTGCCCAAACTCGACACGTTGCTGTCACATGCTCTGATGGAATAGAACAAGCTCGATTGTGTTTCTTTGGTGACATTTACTGTTACGTCAGGAAGTGGAGCCGTTCTTCGACAGAATTGTTATAGACGATGAAAAGTTTATTTAGGATAACGTTTGTACTCAAACGGAGCTGAAAACAGGTTTGTGAATACACAAAAGCCATGCTTACAACAGGCTTGTATCAAATTGACGTATTGCTATCTGTCTGGTGTGATTACGGGGGTATAATTCACATTGAGCTTCTTCGATGAAACAGTATTGCGACCAACTCGCCAATATCAATGTGGATATATGTATCAATTTTTAACACGAAAAAATACCTTGCAGAAACTTAGAGAGTCGAAATTGTAAGCCCCCTCATCTGCCGTATTCTCCTGTCTTGGATCCTTTGGTTTTTCATTTGTTCCACTCTCTATAGAACAATTCAAATGACAAAAAAAACTCTCTACAATCAGTCAAAACCTAACTCACGACATTCTCCCATAAAAAAACACAAAATGACATCAAAATCTTGTAGAACAATGGGAGACAGTTGTTAAAACAATGGAGATTAAGTCTTCCTTATGTGCCGTATTGCTTCAGAATGTAGGTGATCATGGCTCCCCACAATGTCCTCTCCATCGTAGCTCTTAATAAATGTTGTCATTTTGTTACTTTACCTAAACCGTGTTCCGCCATCCATTTACAAAGTCTCATCAAATCGGTTATGCGCTGTTTTCTTTTGTTCCTCTTATCTTCACTCTGTCCTGTGAGTATCAGATTTTCCAGGCCTTTTTTCCTCATTATGTGTCCGAGAAATTTCAACATCACTTCATGATATTAAGTATAAGTTTTCTTTTTGCTAACATGTTCTCTCTAGTCTCTTCATCTTTAAGGAAATTATCCAGCATTCGCTGCCATATAAGAATGACTGATATTACGCAACAGTTCAGTTCTCTTTTCTTTGTTTTTAACGAAATGTTTCTGTTTCTTAATACTCTGCTTGGCTTTTGGAAGGCATTTTTGGTTATCCCAACGCATTTACGGATTTCAGTGTCGCAATTTCCGTCCTTTGTGAATACACTTCCAAGATATTTAATTTGTTATACTTGTTTGATTTCGGTATATCTAATTTGGAATTTCCATTTTTGATTCTTTTCTTAATAATAATGGACTCTGACTTCTTGTAGTTGACGTTTAACCCTTTCTCTTCGCTTTCTTTCACTAGATACTGTATGAGTTTTTGTTGTTTTCTTTCTGTGTCTGATATCAACACTGTGTCATCTGCATATCTTATGTTGCTATGATTGGGAGCGCCAATAATGAATACTGGTAGGATTTCTAAATTTCTCAGAATCGCCACACTGTATAGGTTGAATAAGTCCGGTGAGAAGAGACAACCTTGTCTTTCACTTCATTTTATTGTATATATACTGAACCCCTTTTCTATTCGCTTGCAGTCTGTATGTACTTGATTAATAAATGTTATTTTTGTCAGTATGTAAAATGTTGTTTTTCATTTTCTAATTGGGTACGAAGTTTTTGCATTGATCTAAAGAGGCCGAATATATATCATGAAACTATGATAGCATTTTGACTCGTAATATGACGTGTAACGTTTACTACAATAGGTTAAAATTTTCTTTCAGTATAATATATATAAACCTCTGCTGCTACTCTATAGTAACATTATTGCAGTGCGGCATTTAAACATCCCATGTAAAGGATTATTATTATTACGGTCAAATCACGCTGAAACACCGGTTCACGTACGATCACCGAAGTTAAGCAGCGTAGAGCCAGGTCAGTACTTAGATGGGGGACCGCTTGGGAACACTTGGTTCTGTAAGCCCCCAAAGTCCAACCCTTACCTCACAGTCGGTAGTGTCAGAGGTGTCAGAGCTATGCCGCTCGGAACTTTGTTCCTGGTAGGGCCACCCAAGGCGGACAGGTCTGACACACACGCCGGCTAACAAGGGCTCTGGTGAAAATCCAAGGAGCGTCTGCATCGGCAACCGGCGGCTTCTGGTCGTTCCTGTCTCTGCGTCTGTGGGAATCCGCGGCAAGCAAGAACGTTATCCGAGTAGGCCTGGGTACCCTGCTTCTGTAATGTATCCCAAGAATCTTCTTCTCATAACAGGAAGAAGCCGGCTCAATCCGCCCAGGGTGAATGCCGCATCAGTACAGTACAGTAGTAGTATTATTCATTTCGCATGTCGATTAGGACTCGCTCCGTGATTTGCTTCGAGACGACGCTATAGATTGATATTGCCAACCTTCAAATCGAGAATTGTGCCACCGAGGTTTCTTCTTGGGTCAAAGTCAGTATGGATGCTTTCCTTCTTTTTCGGAAATACCAGCTGAAACATGAAACTTTTCCGTGGTTCACACCAGTATGCTCTTCCGCTACAACACGCGGGAAACACCATTTTCGGCTATATCGTTCATCTTTTATTGGGATAAATGAAATGAAAAAAAATGGTTCTAATTTGAAAAATGGAATTAACAGGTAATATTTTAAAAAAAAATAATTTAAAAAAATGTCTAATATTTAAATATGTAAAAATAGGTATCATTTAAATTTTGGTATTATCGTTTCATACAATTTATGATCAATGTCTCTCTTCCTAGACTGTTTTTTTTTTCACATTCCACGCAATCTATACGAATATTACTTTGAGGTTTATGTGCATTTTTAGCAATTATTAGCGAGAGTTTTTGTTTCATAGCCATGTAACTTAGAATCATTATCTATAAAATTAACTCTATTGTCGCATGTTAGAAAGTTTTCTGTACTTTTGTTAAAGTATTTGACGACATATAAGGCGCAGTCTTTTTTACTAAAAATATCTTTTAAAATTTCTCTGCGTCTTATATGTCATATGTAAGTTTAAAATTCGCGATAGTTGGCCAAAATTCGTTACCTGTCAACTCCTATTAGCTTAGACTTTAGAGTAACTTTCATATACCTATTGTCATTATTTAAAAGACTATTATGCAGATTAAAAGTGTTATCATTGATAATAATTATTATATTAATTTCATCACGTTTAATATTAGTAACATTAAAATTATATGTTATAAATTCAAATTATATATTTGTAAAATATATTTCTTTCATTAATATTTTTCTAGCAATAACTTCCGGTTGCATTGGGATAATTACAATCAAACTTTTTATATCCTAATTATTCCAATAAGACACAGGTTGTACATATCATAAAAAGGATATAATAAAGTTGTTTTTTGTATGGGCTCGTGTTCTTTTTTTTCCTTCTATTTTACGTTTAATTGTAATCATGGCTTGTTTAACTATAATAATACCTCATAAATGTAGCTTAGGCTTTACTATTGACTATTTTTTTTCTTGATTTGCCCTAATGAAATTGGGGTGCGTCTTATACACCTGTGCGTCTTATACGCCATCAAATAGGTAAATATATCCAATGTAAGCTAACACGAAAATTTTCCATATTACTGCATATTGAATATTCATTATTTTAACCGTACCGCCATAACCCAACGGCGATATGTAAGTAATTTCTCAATTGTATTGCATATATTTATTGCATGAGTAAACTGGGAAGCTTATCTATATAAATAACTCTGCTGTCGTATGTTGGAAAGAATCCTACTTCTGAAATCATTACAAGTAAAAAATAAATGCGGAAAGAAAGATAATATGAAAGTTTACGATATATTAAATATTTACTAGTTTCTTCTGCTTTGTGGAAACATCTACTAAGAAGATAGTTCCCCGCTAAGTAAAATCTCGTCCTTTTCAAGCATAGGGTTAGCCGTTTTCTTCCCAATATATCCCCATAAAACGTGACTCTTACTATATAATCCTCTACTTCGAGGGGCACTTGGTCCTTGTACAGGATAAACATTATTGTAAAAATAAATATGTATGTAAAACTAAAAACTTCCTCAATTTTTAAACAATCTAATATGAACTTCACTCAGTTGTAGCCGACAATAAGTTGCTTGTTTAACAGACATTTAAATTGATAATTGAGTCCATCCATATAGTGAAAACCCTCGTAAATAGAGAAAAATGGCGATTTTTATTTTTTCTTTCTTATTTTTCGTTGATCTTTCAGCCAATTTTCATCAAACTTAACAATTGCTTTATAAACGTATCGTCTTTTACATTTCTGGTAGCACACCGACAAAGTGAATTTCAAAAACTCAAAAATAATTGTGGTGTGAAGTGGGTCTTCATGTGGCCCGTTTTACCTCTTTGTGTCTTCGGGTAACTTCGATTGAATAAATACAAACTACTTCTTTTATATCAGTAATTGCATTAATTCAAAATGATTTTTGATGAAAGTACTTTAAAGTAATTGAAGAAGTCTTACATTTAAACATGATGTTGTTTTTGCTCCATTCTTATTGAACGCTTTTTTCTGATCGACCAGCTGAGTATGACTGATAGTTATGACTAAGACCAAAGCTCCTTGTAGTTACTTAATATAGGCATGAAAAAAACTAATGAATAAAATTTGACTTCTAACTTACTAAATGTGAAGGAATTCATTTTGTGAAACTCTCTCTCTCTCTCTCTCTCTCTCTCTCTCTCTATCTATCTATCTATCTATCTATCTCTCCCTCTGTACTAAAGGATGGTTAAATATATAGTGACACAGAAATTATTAAAAGTATACTGATAGACGAAGATGTTTTTTTTTCTGTTGATGAATGTTGATTCCACCGCTGTTTTTCATTCAGTTATTCTATTCAGTGAAAATATTAATGCGGAATGTAGTTTGTTTGCTTGCACTGTTACCAGAACGTGGTCGTTCCACATGGTAAGAACCTCAGAATATAAGTAATATTTTCTTTTTTTAATATGTTCTTTTTCTTCTCTTTTCATTTTTCATGACGTGCATGATCATGACTCTCCACAACTTCCTACTTATCGGAGAAGTTTTCTTTTTACATTCGCTTTTTGCCATCGACTTTTAGAAGAATGTTAGATAAGGTTATTCACTGTTTCCTACACTCCCTCTCTTGCTTTCAATATGTTTTAGGAGTGTCATTTTCTCCAAGTTCACTTATCTAATTATGTATCCCCAAAATGTCAACTCTCTATTTTTGATTCTATGAATAAGTGTACTTATTTATTTTCATTTTAGTTAAAGCTTTGCCCACTCATTTCCTGATGGGAGAGCGTAAACACCGCTCTATTCCTAACCACATCCAAAATTGCAACTCTTTGTTTCGTCAACTTTGCTGACAAGCTCTCAATGAGGATTCGTGTCATGTCTCTTATTGACAGTGCTTTCCTTTATAGATTCGGAAACCAGCATACGCACACAATACTCGGAATATCCATGCGACTTTTCTATATCAGCTGAATTCTACCTTAGCCGCTGAAAAGTGGGGTGAGTTCTTCACATCAACGGAAAAACGAGATTTAATTCTACACTACCAATATTGTAAGTCAACGATTTCGACGCCAGAATTAAGTGTTCACATATCTTCGATATTGGCTGATTCAGAGACATGTCAGCTCTTTCTCTGCGAGCAAGTGATTCTATAGTAATTTTGTATTAACAATCCGTTGTTTGTATAATTGCGAAGACGTCTGGAGTTTCAGCTCCTGTGGAACCACCCATGGCGATAAGGTCGAGGAGAAGACTGAATGCTACGAAACCCCGAAGACAGCAACGGCGGAATAGGCAAAGATCTACACGGCGGAACAGAACAGTCCGACTGGCGTAACCAAGGCGGACCCTGACAGACCGAGTATAGTTTGCCAAATATCGCTTGTTTCAGTCGCTGTTGAGCGGCGTGGGAGGCGCTTTTGGCCAAGTGAGTGGGCTTTTCCATCGCGCAGAATTGTTCACTAAAATCAAATTAACGCGAATGGCATCTTGGAACTCTCTTTCGTTCACAGCCAACAGTAAACACCAACCACACATACATTACTTCACGGAAACTTTTAAATAAAAGCGGTAATGCAAAATGGAAGAGAAGGCAAGGAAAATGGCTTATCCCTTTGACGCAATGCCTGGTAATCATTTTCCCCAAGGAAAGAAACCACGATTGATGCTATGATGACAATAAAATAATCATTATGTGCCTCTGGGGCAGGGTCCTATACAAGTTCATTTTAAACAGGATGAAGGTCGAAATGAAATGTCTCCCGAAGCCAGGCATACATTAGGTTACGTAAGAGTACCAGGTGGACATATTTTAAACCTGATTATCTTTTGTATCAAATACCTTTTTCTTTCACCTGGAACAAGATCCAAGAGCCACTCAAGATAGACGGTTACTGAATGTGGTTGTTGTATGAATGAAAAGGGAAGAGGTAAGAAATGGGAATATGTAGATAACGATCTACCCAAGACATGATTGAAGGACGACCCATGGCGGTAAGGTCGAAGAGGAAGGACCAGACAAAATGCGACCAACTCCCGAAGACTCCAACGGCGAAATAGGCAAACATCTACACGATCTCAACAACCAGATCGGCGGTAGAGGGTAGCGGCAGTCAGTCTGGCGTAACCAAGACGGACCTTGCCAGACCAATCATACGACAGCCCAATGCAACCAGGTTTGCCAGATCTCGCCTGTTTCAGTCTCCGTTGAACCGCGTGGGGACCGCTTTTGACCAAGTGTGTTGGCTTCTCCGTCACGCAGATTTGTTCACTGAAATCAAATTCACGCGAATGGCCTCGTCAACCTCTCTTTGATTACTCTTCATGCGCAGTCTGGGTCTTCACAGCCATCTCCGCCACGAGAGAGTAGAAAGGAAATAAGGAAAAAGGATTATGGTCCCAATGCTCGGATGTGAGTAGGTGCCGACGCCGGTGTAACTTTAAAGTCATATTAATACTTATATATAAAATATTCTTTAAAAATGTTGTCTTATGTTTGAGATTTCTGTATGTTTGGGGGATGATTTTTTACAGTAACTTGTTTAATTGGGGAGGGAAGATTTTATAACACAAGTTTAAAAATAAAACATCTTTCGAAATGGCGCATAAGTTGAATAAGGAGCAGAGAACAACGGAAAAATTTGAAAACCTTTCCAAGTTAAAAAAAATCAAAGGCGAAACGAATGGAACTGAAATGGAATTAAGAATAATAAAAATGTAATCATCCATGATCAGCAAGAAGATATTTGAAGCTGGAATTGCGTATGTAAGTAAAAATGAATACTATGGACTTGTAGTTTAAGAAAAGAAGCATATAAAAATTGATTTCTCAACAGGAAATTTGGGTGATGAATGTAAAGTTATAGTAGATGAAACCGATGACTGGACTGAACACCAGGTTTGTCATGGAAATATTCAAATAATAAGAATTAGAATACGAAATTAAACAAGGTGAAATAAGATGAAATAATATTTGGCACGAGTATTGTAAGCAGTAAAATCAAAGTCACTTCAATGTAGTTAGTACTATTAAGATATATACAAAAAATATTGTAAGTTCTCTTTCATGTGTTATTAATTTTCTTTATACACATCTTTCCTGGAATTAAACCCAACTTCTCCAGACATTAATCTAGTAGACAATTTATGTTCTGTCATTAAAACCACACACACCCTCATTTACAACCCCCACACAGACACACAGACACACACACATATATATATATATATATATATATATATATATATATATATATATATATATATATATATATATATATATATATATATATATATATATATATATATATATATATATATATATATATATTAATACAAATGTTATTTCTGAAGATACAATTGTCAAAAATAAACGCCTCGATTTATATTGTGAACAGTGAGCATTGCGTTTTGCAGCCCACGCACTCCCGAAAACATAAGAAAGAAAATGTCCTCTATGGTAATTTTCGAACTTGCGTCCATTTTGAAGGAGAAAATTACTTGTTCAGTTTTTTTCCCCCGAAATTTGATATCTACTCAGTTTCGTATTCGAAACGTGAATAAATTTTGGTAGGAGATATATAATACCTTCAGTGATCCATTATGGGATATCATTGAGTTTATTAATTTGCATTGGTAAAGCTTGTGCAAGCGTTATATCGACTGATGACAGATAATAGAGTCAAAAGAAACCTTGTCATTTCCTTGGATTTTTCATTTTTATGATTTTGTTAATATTAATCTTACGTTTCCATTCTTGCAGAGGTTTATCCTTCGTTCGTTCTTGTTCTAGTTTCATCCAACTGACATAGGGATTATATTCCTTTGAGCTGCTCCGAATTTCTTTCAAAATGTTTGCATTTCTTCAATAGATAGTAGTTTTGAATTCTACAATTTACTTTCCAATTTCCGTGTAAAACGTCTTAAGGTCCGTTTGGAATATCCTATTTTTGTCGTTGGAACCTAAAATACTTTTCATATCGTTTTTTTATTTTTTTTTTTATGCTGGTCTCTTCCCGACATCTGTGTGTGAGTTAATCTGTTGATTATTTGAATGATGTGGTTTTTTTCTTCACTGATTTCAATTCTGATGAATTCTGCTCTAAGCTGTTTGACTCAACTTCATCAGAGGAAGAATTTGAATCAGTGAAATTGTTTATATCACTGCTAGAATATTCCGTTTTATTTCTACTAGAACAATCTACCTCAGTGGACGAAAAAAAGGGTCCGGCTCGAAATTCCAATCAACTGCTGAAGGCCGGATCGTACAATGGAATAAACGTTATGAATATGGCAATAAGTAATCATAATATCTCATCTCAGAGATATTCACAGATATCGAAGAAGTAATTTTGTTGAAGATACCACCTCTTGGATGATTGTCGATTAAAACTTAAATAGCTTGTACTGATTATTATTATCAGTAGTAGTATTAAGATTTTAACGAGGAATAAATATTGTTTGAACCCCACATATTATACATAAAACATGAATCGAGGAAGTTTTGTTCCTTCTTCATACGTCACACATTTCCGGTCAGTTCTTGATCAACTCATACACACTAATACACAGTTGTGCACTGTCGCCGTATTGTGTTAAAAACGTCCAATGAATTTCAGCCCCTGACACATTTTCCGACGTGAGAATTCGGATCACTAACCTTTGTTCCTCTTCGGTAAACACTGCTAGCGGAGCGGCCATGTTTACACTGTAATAACAGCAAGAAAACGGGCGCGACCAAGCTAAAACTCCGATCACCTTACCACAATAATAACAAATACAAGAACGCATGTTCAGAAGGCAGTGTTATAAAGCTAAAGAGAGTCCGGATAATTTGTTACTTACTCTATATATATATATATATATATATATATATATATATATATATATATATATATATATATATATATATATATATATATATATTCTGAAAACAGTGGCCAGGGTAATAGAATCTGATACAGCGCATGCGCCATTCTCTGTTACTTTTTATTTGGTTCATTCTTCGTATTTACAATCCTCCATTAAAAAGACAATTATTATTATTATTATTATTATTATTATATTATTATTATTATTATTGGAATGAAGAAAGCGAAGATTATTCCCATCAGCGCCAGCGTCGCCATCTTATATTCCATTACGTTATTGCTGGATGGAGCCTTGAGCAATTTCAAAGGTAATAAAACTAGAGGCTGTAAACTCTTTCAAATTCTCATAGGAAATTTAATAATTTGCTCGTTGTTGTCAACATTCATAGAATATTACATGACTTTTAATTGTCAGTGAGTCGTTAATTGATCTGATGTAATAGGAACTTAGTTTTATGTGAATACTTTTTAATCGACGGAATTGAGTCACCGTGCTATGTCGATAATCAGACACTTTCACTTAAACTCGTGTAAATTTCTAAGTAGGCCAATCTAACTTGGATACTGGTTGTTTTCTCCAAATCGGAGGTTTGGATCAGTTGTTATAAAATTTACGTCTCTCTCTCTCTCATTTCCTCTCACACACGCGAGGGCTTCTCACTGCATATATATATATATATATATATATATATATATATATATATATATATATATATATATATATATGTGCTTAATATGGACCGTCAAAATGTGAAAATTTCTTTTTTTCATTTCAACCTTGGAAGTAAAGTCTGATGATCCAGAGCCCTTTAAAAGGGCTGTGGTGAAATAATTTATTACATGGAACCTTAAAGTGGTCTGTTTTTTTTTCAATCTTATTTGCTCTGAATTTACATTGAGCTCTCTGGATATCATCCTGCTTGGGTCTACCCATACGGATTACCTAGTTTTGCATAAACGATATATATATATATATATATATATATATATATATATATATATATATATAT
>CAHIKZ030000868.1:2842500-2850000 GCA_903632075.3 Acanthosepion pharaonis
TAGTTTTTCAGTCGTGGAAATATTTCTATAAAATGAGAAGAGAAAGAGAACTTACCCCGTCTTGGGATTTAATATCGACCAATGATGGAGACGTCAAATATCCGGGCTAATGTCGTGATGACATCTTTGGGCCAATGTTCTAAAAGCAGGAAATCAGAAACCATTATATAATACGTAAATTTACATTACAATAAGAATAAAAATATCAATTTAATTTTATAGGATGGGAATGCAATTAATTTCTTATGTTCACAGAGGAGATTGACGAGGAGACAAATTGCTTCTGATTCAGAATTTAATAATTATCATAGGAATTTAATAAAAAGAAAGGACGCGAGGTCAGTATTAATCGAATGGTACACCTGACCGTTTTTGGCAGAGTTGCATTAACTCTCTCCGCCAGGTGAAAAATATATTGAGGAAATCGTGAGTAACGGTAACTCTGGTGCCTAGATAATAGGCCGATAATCTAACTGGCCTCTATCGTGCTTGATACTGCCATTTTAGCTCACGATTCAAGCTTAATAAGTTGTTTGTACAAAACGAAAAGTAATAATTGTACACAGGTTTATACATCATGTGATATGGCTGCGCGCTCGTATCTGAGTATGCCTATCTGCTCAGGCACGCTTGCGTTTGCTAAGCAATCACAGTGTCCATCCGTGGTTTATACAGCAACTATGTTGAGAGGACTTGATTTGTAGTTTCTAGAAAAAAAGCGCCTTATCAGGCGTGATCGAAAGTCTGAAGAGGGCCAGTACACTCAAATCCTTTGAAAATACTTGCGATTTCGTTCTAGCTCAACCAGCGACGGCTCCAATGTAGTTCTGTTCTCCAAATGTCACCCACAAAGCTTGGATCAAACGTCGCATGGTTTTCAGGCACAATCTAAATCAGTGGTTCTCAACCGGGGTCTACATGGACCCCTAGGGTCCATGTAATATTTCCGGGGGTCCACAGGCAAAACTCAATTGTTGTGTTAATTAAAAATAGTAATAATAATTATTATTATAATTATAGTATAATATTTTATTTGTATTAAATTAGTTTTCATTTAAAAATAAAGCTTAATCGTATACTATTTCTTTGATAATTAAAACCTTAAAATTTATATTAGTGAAGAATAGAAAATTGTTCTTATGTCCAATAGCTATGAAGGGGTCCACCAAGATAAAAAGAAGGGGAAAGGGGTCCATTGGTAAAAAAAGGTTGACATCCACTGATCTAAATACTCGCGAAATAATCTCCGTTAAGAAAGATTGAAATGAAGTACCATCCTCTTTTTCTGACAGGTAACAATGATATATATATATATATATATATATATATATATATATATATATATATATATATATATATATATATAATGAAATGGACAAAGTCCGACAATTATTTTATTATTTTTTATGTCTACACGTTCGTTTATAGATACAAATATTTAAGTAAATACTCTCTTCATAATAAGCAGTATTAACGACATTTACCGGCCTGAATATCCGAGAAATTTTCATAGAAAATATGCGTCCTACGACAGGAATCGAACCTGTATCGTATACGGAACAGTCATATATCCTGTCGTGCTTTTACCGACTGGGTGACAGAGGAGAGTTTCTTTTAGCAAGGTCGATTTTACTGTTTTTAAACTACAATTCTCTATGATTTTCTTTCGTACATTCATATCTGCTCGATGCGTATCCAAATGTAAACACATGACATCACACATAAAAACATAAAAAAACGTATTAAAATAATTGTCGGACTTTGACCATTTCATAATGTGTGACGTCATTTATTTACATTTGGATACGCATTGAGCAGATACGAATGTACGTGAGAGAATGATGGAAGACTGTAGTTTAAAAACAGTATAATCGATCTTGCTAACCGAACGCTGCTCTGTGGCGAGATTGGTAAAATCACGTTTGGCTATGACGTCGGACAACGAATATTTTCTATGAAAATTTCCCGGACGTTATTCTGGTCAAAGGTGCATTAGTGTTAGGTAAGTCTATGGAATTGTCAAACCAATTTCACTCACAAGTCAAATGGTGTTATATTTTTCAGGAAATTTCCAAAATTGCTACACGCTGGAGTCACCTTCGATAAGATCAAGAAATCATCTTTCATGTTGAGATTCGAACCCGGGTATCATGGTAAGAAAGCAAACGATCTAACCACTCGGCCATCCGCACATTCCTATGTGACAACAGATGAGAAAAATCTATGAAGATTACTCAGATGTAAGCTAAGTTCAAACAATTAAAATAAGAGTCTGGATCATAGAATCATTGTGAACACCTAGACTAGCTGACATTAAAAGCAGAAGAGCCAAAACTTTTCTACTATTTAACCCGTATCTGGGGGAAAGTGGTAATAGCATAACTTTCCAAATCGATATTAACGTGTAAATGACTGAAATGCACCCGACTGGAAGTTGAACTCAGCTCTACGATTCCTCATTTCTAAATATCCATTACACCACTCGCAGACCCCTAAATTAAAACAGGATTTGAAAATAAATATGAAAACGTATTTCCGGGAATACCCCAATAATTTACCTGCTCCCCACTCGCTTTCATCATGTTCAAATTACTATCATTTATGGGCTAATCGTCAGACAAATAAAATAATAAGGCTCTCAAGTTTTACTGGATGCCAGAGATGTTGGTTAATATTTGTGTTTTCAGTTTTAGAGAATAGCCAGATGTCTAAGTCCAGTGAATAAGTTGGATAATTCATTTTTCTAATGGAATTCACAGCCAGGAACTTGCGAAAACCGCACGCACGCACCATTTCTCCAATTCCCTAATCCTCGTTTGGAATATACCACGCTGTTTCCATATTCAAATACAACACTTTAAATATGTGCCACGTGATTCAACAGAAGACAGGAAAATCAAATACTGAAATCAGAAAGCGCATTGAAATAGCAAAAGATGCCTTCCAAAAGCTAAGCAAAGTATTAAGAAACAAAGTAAAGAGTACTGAACTATTACGTAATAACAGTTCACCTTGATGCCATCTCGCAGATGAAGAAGAAACTTGAAGCAACAGAAATATGGTTCTACAGAAAGATGCTGATAATTCAATGGACCGAATGTTTAAGTGAAAATGGTACAAAAAGGACACTTACTCCTAACATCTGGAAGAGACGGCTGAAATTTCTAGGACACATAATGAGGAAAGATGGCTGGGGAAATTTGATATTCACAGGACTGACCGAAAGCAAGTGGGAGACTGTAAAAAAAAAAGAAAAGCCTAACCTACCTAGCGAGATTGGGTAAATGGATGGCGCAGCAAGCTTTAAGAGAGATAACAATAAGACAAAATTAATTAAGAACTATATAGGCAAGGAAATTGTGGAGAGCCATGATCGTCACATTTCTAAAGGAACCACATAGAAAAAGATCAATCTCACATATATTCTTTGATATGGACAAACTAATGTAAGAAAACTGCGGAGAGTCGTGATTGCCAAATTCTTGAAGGACGACACATAGAAAAAAAATCAGTCCCACAATTAATCTTCCATATGAGCAACCTAATGTTCCCACTTTGTGAAACTGTTTTTGAGTAATATATATATATATATATATATCATAGACTATCAAAGTGTAATATGCTCTGCGAACGGGGACGTGAATATACCAACTGCCTCCCATGCACAGATTTAAGATTACACCTTATAAGAAAGTAGCTGCTTACGGCTTCGAAAGTTAATATCAATATTTGCCTTTTGACTTAACAAATAATTAACTTACTATTTGTCTATAGTCTTAAGTATAAATGACTTGTATTCACCTATAGATTCACGTATGATCGACCAATATTTACGTATAGAATAAAGTAGAAATAAGAACAAATTTCCACATTAAATAACACGTGAGGATACAAAGTAACATCCAACCCAAACAAACACAATGCTTCTTCTAATTTTAATGCTTCTTCTTATTTTAAAAATATTAAACAGAATTCCCGGGCATGGTTCTTGTATTTAAGCCATGAATTGCTAAAAAGATCATACAGAAAATGCTTTGCTTTCTCATTGCCTTGCTTATCGTAACCTTCTTTCAAAATGGCCACCGTTCAAGACAATGTAAAATGTAGCCAGCTATCATAGAGTTTACTTTTATAGGAATGTGAAAAAAATTACATACGTTCAAAGTCTACGTGGAGAACAAATGATGGTGGCTGTTGAGAGCATCTGGAGCTTTACAAGATGAATAGCAGGCTACTAAACAGGGTAGTCACAAAAAAAGGAGATCTGGATTCACCAGAAAGTCAATGGAGTAATTCTAACAAGGAAGAAGCGGTAGTCGAATGCTGCAGTTAATCCTCACTACGACATGATCAGATTGTTGAAACAACGAACAAGGTTTCTGTGCGATTGTTCATATTGTAGGTGATTGATGTACGCTTGCAAGGTTGAAAATACAAGACATCTTTAAAGCAGAAATCCAATTACAGCGCATGGCCGAACAAGCTTGTTATATTCACATTCGTATAGTGTCTGTATGACGATTTTAGCTGATTGAGCTCTTGAAGAAGAGCGCTTCTCCAGTGGTGATCAGATGAAAGAGGCAAGCAGCCAAGAAAGACGTGAAGAAAGCAGCCAAAACGCGACAAGGATGCAGGCTACAGTGGAGAATCCTAATGTCTTTCGATCCATTGGCGAATCATTTTTCTTCTTTGGGCTATCAAAATCGTTTTAATTAAAGAGAGGAATCTCTGTTTAACCGACACCCGCACAATAATTGAGAAAGAATGTGACTATGTTGAGGTTTTGATTTATCATCCTAAGGCTTTTATATTCCTTATGAGTGCTTCCGCTATTCAGTCTATTACAATGTAAAAATAGGTATTACCACCGTGTTATACACACACGCGCGCGCGCACACACACACACACACACACACACACACACACACATATATATATATATATATATATATATATATATATATATATATATTACTATTGTTGTTATTATTATTAAGAAACAAACAAATTTAAGTGTACATAATTATAATTAAGATCATAATCATGTACCCTTAAAGTTGTCTGTTTCTCAATAATAATTAATGTTTACTCTGTTTTTACATTGATCTTTCTGGGTTACATCTTCCTTGGAATTATCCATACGGATTACCAAACAATATCATTAACTATATATATATATATATATATATATATATATATATATATATATATATATATATTTTAAGCATTACGCCCCCAAGCAAGGCGTGAAGCCACTAGGATGCAGGGGGTGGCGGAAGATTTGGAGCGAGAGCGGATAGGAGTGATAGAAGAAAGGATGAGGAGAAGGATAGTGGGTAGATCAAGGTAACTGGAGTTGTCGATTGACATTACATTTGAATAGTTGGAGATTATAGCTTTCAGGAAACAGTAATTGGGAAGGGTGTTCCACTGGCGAGATGTGCGAGGTATGAAGCTATTGGAGTAGAAGAGACGGCTACATTTAAAAATTTCTATAGTGTAAGGGTGGGAGCGCGATGCCAGCCTCGTAGGGCGCTTGAATTCATGGAGTCTGGGAACCAGTGAAAGCAGCTCATCGGAGCAATTACCATGGAAGTATTTGTAGAAACGACAGAGAGAGGCGACGTCGCGTCTGTGAGAGAGTGACTGCAGCCGAGACGCCAGAACAGGGCCAATTGGATTACATATCCGTCTCTGGATCTTGTCAAGAACTCCGAGGTAAGCAGAAGATGCTCCAGCCCATATATGGCAGCAATACTCCATGCAAGGGCGAATGGTTGTTTTGTATATTTGAAGTATCGATTCAGGGGAGAAAAATTTCCTGGTGCGGTACAGAGAGCCAACTTTCCTCGCGGTGGAAGAAGCAATTGACTCAATTTATTTGTTCCATCTCAGGTCAGCAGTCAGCGTGAGACCGAGCAGACGCAGGGAGTTGCTCTCAGGAAGTTGACAATCAGACATTTTAATGGGGGGGCAAGGAAGGATCTCTATGGTGGTTAATGGAGAGTAATTTAGTTTTCGAGGCGTTAAAGTTGACCACCCAATTCTTGCCCCAGTTAACAACCGATTAGAGGTCCATTTCAAGACGCACGGCCAGGTTAGTTTTGTCGCCAACACTAGATTTGTTTTTGAGGCAGGAGTAAATTGTAGTGTCGTCTGCGTAGATGCCAACTTGGGAATCTATGGCGTCAGGAAGGTCATTGATGAAAATAAGGAAAAGAGTGGGGCCAAGGATGGAGCCTTGGGGAACACCTGCGTTCGTGGGATAGGAACTGGAGGAGAATCCGTTGAGAACGACCTTCAATTCTCGGTTTGACAGGAATGATTGTATTAGATCAAACAGTCAACCAGTAATACCATAACCCTGGAGCTTAGGAAGAAGGCCGGCATGCCAAACCCTATCGAATGCTTTGGAGATGTCTAGGGCCACGGCACGAGACTCACCGTTATTTTGAAGGGCTTGGTAGACGGTTTCAGTGATGGCCGTAAGCACATCAGCTGTAGATCGGGCGTAGCGGAAACCATATTGCTTGTCTGAGAGCAGATTATGGGATGTAAGGTGATTAACTACTTCGGCATTGATTAGGGCTTCGAAGACTTTGCCGAATAGGGGTAGGAGACTAATAGGACGGTAATTAGAGGGGTCAGAGGGGTCTCCAGAGTTCTTAAACACAGGAACAATGGATGAGGACTTCCAGCAGACAGGAAAACAGGATTCCTTGAGGCAGTAATTATACAGTTTAGAGAGGGCGGGCGCTAGCTCAGGCGCGTATTTCTTCAAGACAATGGCTGGTATGCCATCTCCACCACTAGCCTTGGAGATAATGCCCAGTACCAATGACGGGGTTATGTGTAAGCCGCTCAATAGGGCCTCAGTTCTTGGAGGGAAGTCTGGTATGGGTACACCGGTGGAGTCGAGCGTTGAATTAAATGAGAATTTCCGAGCAACGCATTCAGCCTTGTCGGTAGAGGAGGTCAAGACCTCGAACTGGTTGAATAAAGGAGGTATGGAGGGTTTTCTATTGTTCAGGACTCTTGCAGACCCGCCAATAATCTTTGAAGCCAAATTTGCGAGATGCAATACGTTCCTTCATCCGAGTCAGCAAATATTGACTTAGCTTCGTTGAGGACACGCTTACACTCGTTACGGGCGGGGGCAAAGAGACGTCTATTGCAGTCCGACATGTCTCTACGAAATGTGTGAAATAAGTGGTTCCTATGGGCAATGGCGGCTGAGCAAGCAGCGGAGAACCAAGTGGAGGAGTGCGACTTGACCTCAAATTTCCTCGAGGGGATGAAAGCGTCGATTCCAGCTATAACTCAGGATGAGACCTCGGAAGCACATTCTTGGACAGGGAGTGTAAAGACAACATCCCAGGGGACATCGCGGAGGAAGTCACGGAACGAGTCCCAATCCGCTCGTTGATAGTAGAACGAGGTTCTAGTGATGGGAGGTTCTTTGCGGGGTGTGGAGTTGAAGGAAATGTTGACAGATACCCC
>CAHIKZ030000868.1:2855000-3012500 GCA_903632075.3 Acanthosepion pharaonis
GAAATGCAATGTTAATTATTATCTTCTGTCTTAGTTTCTGTACTTCTTATGTCCTCTCAATCTTTATTAATGTTTTTCTTTTCTTTCTTTCTTTTTTCATACTCTTTCACAAATAGAAACCATTTGCGTCTGACTGTCTTCCTTGTGGTGAAATTATTTTTAAAAATGATGAAGATGTTTGCCCTTTTTTTCTTTAATGTTAGATTTCATAATCGAAATAATGCGCAAATGGGGGCAATGTATTCTGTATAAAAGACAGAATAATTCACCTCCTTCCGTACGCGCATAAAAAAAGAAAATCAACGATTAACCTCTTCACCAGCGTAAATATATACACGTTTTTTTACCGAATGTTTCTTTTTCCTGACACGGACGAATAAACACGTCCAACACATAACATTCAAAAACCAGTTACAGACGTGTTTATACGTTGGTCTTTATTCTTTTTTATGCCCTTCTGACCTTCAAGCGAGTCCAATTATCAAATCATATGTCGGTTTGAGGTATTAACCGACTCTGGTATCCTTCAATGTGCTTCGGTTTCTTAGTTACTACATTAAAAACAAATGAAAAATACCGCCCGAAAATGAAACTATTTTCCCTATATAATGGACGAGAAGGGGTTAAAACGGGCTTACTTCATTGATTAGTTTAAATATGGCGGATAAACATTCTGAAAACTTCCCGTTAAGTGTTGTTTCTCAATTATGAAAACATAAACATTGAAGTACATTAATTCGTAATTGTCCGGAATTTTAAAATATTACATCTATCAAAAAAACAAATGAAAACAAATCAGTAAATATTTTCAATGATTTTTATCACAATCCAACACTCTACAGAATATTCCATTTAAAAATTAATTAAAAACATTCGAAAACGCATAATAATTTAGTTTCGTTTCTTTGGGGCATAATGTTATGCAACTTAAAATAATATTAAATAATTAATTAATAAAATTAAATTTTCAATCGATTTGATTTGAAAGGTAAATATTGAATGTTTACCGTATATACTCGCGCATCATGCGACTTTTGAAGACTTAATTTTGAAGCAAATTTTAAGGGGGTCGCATCATACACGAGATATAAAATTAGCTTATGTACTGCTGGCTCTGGATATGCAATTGATCAAACTAATTACAGTGTAACCCGGATATAAGAGACCCGGATATAAGAGAAACCCGGATATAAGAGAGATTGTCTCTGGTCCCAAATTCGAGCCTGTGTTAATGTATATAAAATAGACCAAACCCGGATATAAGAGAAACCCGGATATAAGAGACTTCTTCTCCGGTCCGGACGTCTCTCTTACATCCGGGTTACACTGTATTCATTTACTGTAGTCAAATTAGCTTCAAAATTAGGTCTTCAAAGATCGCATGACACGCAAGTATACACGGTGAATTATATTTTATATTTCCAGAAATTAAGGGCCGGTTAAGATTGCGTTTGAATTTAAGTAATTTTCTTTCCTTATAAAATTCTATTTTCATAAAAAAATTTCAATCATAAATGAATAAGTTTAAAAAAAAATGCACTTCCAGGGGAACAGAGGTAATCTGCCATTGCATAAATTTCAATATTGTTAAATTATAAAATTATTTTTATGGATGAAGCAAGTTACAACTTAATTCTTCTATTAGAATCTAACAACAAACGAAGAAAGACCTTTTCATCCAACCCAGTATAAATATGTTTGTGTTAATTTTTATATTATTTCTATCAGCTATGAAGAAAGCTAGTGATTTTTTTTTAAATTGCGCAAAGAACAAACTTATCATTATCTCGTTAATGACGGATGTATATTAAAATATATGTCATTTCAAAAACATCTGCGATAAATCAATATTTTATTAAAAACTATTTTCTCTGAAGGATTTCATTTTTTTTTTTTTTTTTTTTTTGCTTATTGTTTTTAGTTTCGAGACAATAAGTCTGGAAGTGATACATATTGACTTTAACCTCAGGGCTATGCAACAAAATAACCTTTAACCCTGCAGGCAAAATAATTTCGAGTTAAAACGGCGAGAAACATTTTTTTCTTTTTATTTTGTCTTTGACGAAAATTCTCATTTCAATAATATTTCAGATGCATCCGTTTGAATTTTCAACGAAAAAAAAAAATTATATTTTAGTTACGTTTCCTAGAAATATGAAGAAAAATTGGTAAAAATCGATCAGTTGGTTCTACTTTGCTGCACCGTGAACCTTCAGAGTGTGGCATATCATGACACTTTGCGCATTCTTCTCCTTCATAGATCGAAGCAACATTTAACACTTTACCCTAACTCTTTGTCCAGACTCAGCCATCCTTTACAAAAACGTATTACGTAGTTTACTCTAGATATCTCTAGCCGCCCTGGCTTACGGCCACCTCAAGTTGAAACACAGGTTCCCGAACCATCTCCGAAGTTACGGCTTGTCAATAACTAGATGGGTGACCGCTTGGGAATACCAGTTGCTGTAATCTTGTATGTGCGGGTGGTATAACGGATACTGGCTCAGAATTGTTAATTTAAGAACTGAGTTCTAATTCCAGTTGGGTTCGTTATATTCACTTACGCGCAAATACCCTTGGGAAAGGTATGAAACTATCTTTTCTTCCCCCCAGTTATGGGTTAATTAGTAAGACTTTTATCACTAAATCATTATTATCTCAAAAACTAATTTCTTACGATCAAAACTATTTTGTATCTTCAAATAACATGTAAACGGTTAATAAGTCGTAGAAAACAAATTAAATTGAGCAAATTAAATCCACTTGCCCTCTTACCGTCAATATGTTTGTGAGTTCTAAATTTTCCAGACCGTCTTTCTTCATAATGTGCCACAGAAATTCCAACTGTCAGTTTCTTGTGTGTGTGTGTGTGTTTTAGAATATGGATGCATTAGAGAGGTTCAATAAAGTAATAAGAAATAGGAAATAATCGTTAAAAACAGAGAAAGCAGTGCTGAACGGCTGTGTCAAATTTATCCATCACTTTCCTTACAGCTCAAGAGGAAATTTCAAGCGACAGGTCTGTAGTTCTATAGAAAGATAGTAAGAATACAATGAAGATGATATGTTTGCAATGAGTAAGTTTCAAAGAAAATTGCAACGTCAATGACACTTAAACTTAGAATAAGAAAATAGCATAATGGACAATGGCTCGGGTTTACGAATTGGAGAGCTAAGTCGAGTACGTTACGTTCATTTACGTACAAATACCTTGTGGAAAGTTTTAATCCATCTCTTCTACCTGCCCCACTCCAGATATGGGTAAACAGCCTTGGGTGGCAACGGGTCCAAGAGAAGGACAACTCTGAATTAAGGAAATCCTAGGAAACACCACTGCAGTACACGAGGTGGATGCAGTTCACGAGGTGGCTGCAGTACACGAGGTGCCTCTACGACCATAACAGGTTAAAGGTCACGAGATCAAAGGAAATAACACGTGAAATTTCTGGGACTGAAAGAGAAAAAGAAAGTATATGTTTACTTCTAGTTACCATTTTCTTCGGAAGTTCCTTGTTTCTCACGTGTTTTGTCTATGGTAATCTCAGCATCCATCTGTAGAACGACTCCCTTCTTCATCTGTAAGGACATCATTCAAGATTCACTGGCGTATTGGACAATAGATCTGATATCAGTAACGTTGTTATCATATCTAACGAAATTCTCCTACCTGGATGTCATATTTTGCTATTATAATGCATCTGTCATTTAAAATACGTATCTAAATTAAATTAAAGAAAATAATAATAGGTCGCATCACCCACGGATGATAGTAAACAAGTTAATTGCGAAAGACTTTATCATAATGTGCTGCACAAAGTCACAGTAACTTAAGTTGTAAATTGGATTTCACTAAAAATGAAAAATACGGATAGATAGTTAGACTTAGTACTTTCTAACATGAACTTCTAAATCTCTCTGGATCGCCTCACTGAAAAGTTTGAAAACAATGAGATGCCTTCCAAAAGCTAAGAAACGTATTAAGAAACAAAAAAAAAATCGTAAGAAACAAAGAAAACGGTACTGAACTGCAATCTAATATAGGTTCTCCTATATGTCAGTGAATGCTGGACAATCTCCTCACAGATAAATTGGAGACTTGAGGTAATAGAAATGTGGTTCTACAGAAGGATGCTGAGAATACCATGGACTGAATAGCTGAACTACGATGAAGTTTAAGTGTAAATGAAAGCAAAAAGGAAAACTTCTACTTAGAATCGGAAAGAGACAGCTGAAATATCTGGTGCACATAAGGGGAAAAGAGGCTTAGAAAATTGGACACTCACAGGAAGAGATTAAGAAATGCATATTATGATATGTAGAATAAATATCGGTTGACTCCGGACTTAAAATGATCAAGATTATAGTAGGAAGAAAGTATTCTATCGAGAGTCTCTTTCAGAACGCTTTATTAATGTATTTAATATTCTTACTTTAATTATTTCTTCATCACTTTCCTGGGAAAAAATTATTGAAATATCGTAAATTCGACTAATTTCTCACATTCTGACAGGTGTTATCAAGTTGTATTATTAATAATTTCAGATTTTTAAATATTAACCCAGTTATAATCTAATTCAGATATAATCACAAAAGAGAAAGAAGAAGCTTTTTTATATACCCTGTTATTTGTATTATCTTCATTATCTTGATTGTTGTACTCCCAACGTTTCGACTGTACCTACTAGTCTTCTTCAGGCTAGTTTTGAAAATAGAATATTTTCATTAAAATATTACCGTATTAGAGAGAATATAGAAACGAATACTTTTGAGAAGAACTCAATTTTGGATTAATTTCTGCATGCTTTAGGAAAGCAACTGAATCGATAATGGCAAAAAAGAAAAAGAAAACTATTTTGATTAAAATGTGGTTTGGAAGTGGTAATGATGTTATTTTAAGTATGTCCCTTAATTTCTACAAGTAATCGACACTTGCCTAAAAAAAAAAACGAAAAGGAAAAGAAACTTGCATAAAAGCAAATGTTATTATCAATAACTTTGGGCTATTTGTAAGAAAAAATGAATGGTAAAAGTTAAGATATAAAATGATTTTCAAAATGCAATGCAAAGGTTTATATTTTATTGCTTAAAGGTCATTTATGTTTAGTGGATAACCATATTTGAGTAGATGCTCTGTTTATTTTTTAAACATTTTATTTATTTAATTTCGTCTACCGGCCTAAAAATTCGAGAAATTTTATTAAACGAAAATATTCGAAGATGGCATTTAATGAATACACAGCGCGTCTACGCAAATATTGGTATCTGGTAAAAAAATAACACTTACATAATAGAATCTAATTAATAAATAAGACTCCATTACTTCTTTAAAAAAATATATGTATCCGAAAACTTGCACAAATGGGATTGAACATTCTGCACCCTTTTTATACCATATGCTTATGTGAAGCAGGGTTGGCGAATATATGCAGCCCGAAGGATAAACAGCTTTGGCTCTGCGCCAGACTAAAGTTTAGTCTAGTAGAATGCCAAAGTTTTATTTTCAAGCCTTGACGCTTTTATCGAATTTGAAGATTTCCAATATCTCACCATTTGCCATTCTTCTATGCTAAGCTTGGCTTTTTAAATGCGCAATGACTAACATTCAATTCTGTAAGCTAATACCCACATTTACTGAATTCGACTTGTTTTGCTACATCAGTATTCCTTTGGAAAGATATTGCTGAGAATATTATGGACGCAATCTATAAGCAACAGAGGAATATTAAGGAAAATGGAATACATATATACATTCATACATAATAGCTGGCCACTGGTATTCGAGGATACCCATCGACCAGTGTGGCTAGCCAGCCCCTATTGCAGACGCTCCATCTGTCACATTTGTGATTGCTCAAGATACACAGAGCGCACCTGTGGTTTATACTGCAACTATGCCGAGCAGACCTTAGTTACAGTTACTGGGAAAGAGCATGCTCAAGCCCTTGGCCAGGATGACTTTTGGCTTTGTGCTAGCACAGCCATCCCACCCTGGGATAGACCTCGATCCTTTCTGATAACACGAGAAATTCTCTTTTCTGACAAATCGACTATGGCGAGATTCGAACCCGGGTCTCATGGTCAGAAAGCGAATGATCTAACCACTCGGCCACGCGCCCAACAACTCGGCCCGATTTATACATATACATACATACATACATACATACACACACACATACATACATACATACATACATACATACATACATAATGAAATGGATTAAGTCCGTAAGTTATTTAATATATTTTCTGTTTATACGTTATTTTTGTACATACGGACATTTAAGTAAATGCACTGTTTTAATTACAAGGTATTAATTGCATTTACAAGCTTGAATGTTCGAGGAAGTTGGTAGAAAATATGCATTCTTCGACAGGAATCAAACCGTCATTTGATCTGACGTGATATACCATTTAGCTACAGAGAAGCGTCTGGTTAACAGAGTCTAAATTACTGTTTTTACACACACAATCTTCAAGTTTTCGTGGTATGGCAGGTCCTAATTGGGAAGGCCTTGGGTAGCACTAACGAATGCAGTTCACCCTACATCTGCCAGGAAATTAGCAGGAAACTAACGAGAGGCAGACACTTGAATCATCAAGGGTTAAAAGCGATTCATTACTCACAAATTGAAATCGATTTTGAACTTTGTCGATCAAGAAAATGTGGATTGGGCAGCTTTTGAAAAAATATGCTAGCAATAATTCATTTTCGGTCTGATCTCGCTGTTGTAAAGATAGAGACTTTTTTTTAAGCATTTGACCTCAAGCAAGGCGGGAGGTCTCTAGCACGCAGGGGGTTACAGAGAGTTGGAGCGAGTGCAAATAGGAGTGATAGAGGAAAAGATGAAGAGAACGATAGGGGATAGATCAAGGCATCTGGAGACGTCGATTGACGTTACATTTGAATAGTTGGAGATTATAACTATCAGGGAAACAGGAAAATGGAGGGATTTCTACGGGCGTGAGGTGCGAGACATGAAGCTGTTAGAGTAGAAGAGACGGCTACATTTAACAGTTTCGACAGTGAAATAGAGTGAGCAAGATGCCAGCCTAGTTGAACGCTTAAATTCATGAAGTCTAGGAACCAGTAAAAGCAGCTGTTTGGAGCAGTTACCATGAAAGTATTTGTAAAAAAAAAAGACAGAGGGAGGCGATGGCACGTCTGTGAGAGAGCGACTGCAGATGAGATGCCAGACCAGGGCCAATTACATTGCATATCCGTCTTCGGATTTTATCAAGGTCGTTGAGACAAACATAATGGGTACCGGACCATATATTGCAGCAATACTCCATGCAAGGGCGAATGGTTGACTTGTAGATTTGGAGGATCGACTCTGGCGTGAAAAATTTCCTGGCGTGGCACAGAGAAACAACTTCCCTTGCGGTGGACGAAGCAGTAATGTGAGACCGAGCAGTCGCAAATACGTGCTGTCATGGAGTTGAACGTCAGACATTCTAATGGGAGGCAGGGATGGTTCTCTCTGGTGAGTAATAGAGAGCTGTTTTGTTTTTGAGGCAATAAAGTTAACCAGTCAATTCCTGCACCAGTTCGCAACTGATTGGAGGTCCTTTTCGAGACAAACGGCCAGGTTAGTTTTTTCAGCGACACTAGATTTGTTTTTGAGGCAAGAGTAAATAGTAGTGTCGTCCGCATAGACGCCTACTTGGGAACCTATTACATCAGGAATATCGTTAATGAAGTTTGTTTAACGGCATATCAACACCTTATGGATCATTTAATGCCGAAATTGAATTTTCTTGGGAGTATTCAAGTAATAAAAATACAGGTTGCGATGGGTAAATTATCGCCATATTAAACTTTTTTCTAAATTTCGCGCATGCGCGTTGTTTGTTTTTGATTTTGTCAACCGCATACAATAGTAGTGTCATTTAGGTACCGTCGGTGAGAAAAAAAAGTACCATGTCGCAATTTACACCGCCAGGAAAATGGCATCCTGTACTACTCGGTATTCGCACCGGAAGCTCCAGTTCGAACATTTCAGAAGAGCACAATCATGGCTTTTAGACAATATCTGCGACCATATTACCCCTTATATCCGGTCACCTAACTCTCCAGACTGCAACCCCTGCGCATGCGCATGCGCATGTATGGGGCGCATTTGAGCGAAAGACAAACAAAACTCCTTGTAACACCAAAGATGAACTGAAGGCAATGGTTATGGCAGCATTCAACAACTTAAACAAAATGACTGCCCAGAAGAGATGCAAGTCATTACCAAGTCATCTGGAGGCCATGGCTGAAGCCAATAGCAATTTTATTGAATAAATTTACTGTTTACTATTTCAAGATATTTGTGTTTAATTTTGATAAATACATCTATGTTGAACTAGTGTTATTTTCATTTTTGCGTAATTCAGGCAACAATTTATCAATCGCATATGCTATTCTGCTTTCACAATTGAATACATGGCAGATGATACTCAGCTTTTGAAAGACTTGTTTCATGATGGTTGGTTGGTTGATTTATTTTGTTTAGCGGCGTATCAACCACTTTGGGGTATTTAATGCCGAAATCTAAATATCTTTACACAATTTTATGGATTCAACTAAATATATATTGAGCTCCAATGTATGCCTTCAGCAATAGATAAAATGTATTGTTGGTAATTTTTCTATAAAATGTATTTCTGGATATTTTACTTTAAAATTGTATTGTTTGTAATTTTACTATAAATAAGTGTCGTTGGTATATATATATATATATATATATATATATATATATATATATATATATATATATATATATATATATAAAAGGATTACTCATTTTTACTATACGAATGCATTTTTATACATTCGTGGTGTTTTTTTTTTTGTTTTGGGGTTTACTATTTGCCCATGGGTTGATATCCATTTTAACCGCAGACTGGACTGAAATCTTCGGATGAAAGGAGCCTGAAGGATTATCATCCTCAAGCGGTTTACATCAGACTATAACCTCTTACACGGCGCATACGAAAAGCAACAACTTATTTTCCACTCGCCATGGTTCATACATCCTACTGATAAAAGCGAAACAATCTTAACGTCTTTATAAAATAAAGGAATATACTTATTCAATGTAGTCGACACAAAACATTTGAACGCTAGTGTATTGACTCATTTAGGTACAAAGAGCGAATCAGTTATATTTAAAAGCCTAGGTGAGCATTAAAATCATCGTGGATTCGATTCGTGATTGAATGCTTCGGAGCAGGTATATATTAAAAATCATCCTTAAGTAAAGTTTAACAATGTCATAGACAAACGAGAGGGATCGGATGGAGTAGGCGGCCTAAGACGCATTTTTTCCGCTGGATGTTCCTTCTTAAAGGTAGATTACTTAGCCTTCTTTAGAGGAATCTTACTAAATTTTGATATGAATGACTAATAAACGAGGCGCGGCATATTTCAAACGGAAACCCCAAATTAGGACAAATTAAAATTTAATAGAGTTAAATTTTCAAAATTCTTTTCTTGGCTTTTATTTATTTCTTTTTCTTTACTTTTCTTTCTTTTTTCTTTCTTTTTTTTTGAATTTCTTCTTTTTTTACTTTTTTTTGTATTCCTTTTTTACTTCCTTTTTTCTCTATTTTTCCCTTTTCTTCCGTCTCGACTTTATTTATATTTTCAATAGTTTTAATCATTCTCTAACCGACATTTTCGTCAACTTCTAATTGCTTCATTTTCTTCCATCCTTTCTTTTTCTTTCCTTCTTTCTTCTTTCAACTCTCTATGTCATGTACATTTTCATTTTACCTTTTCCTCTGCTGTGTATTTCCTCGCCATTTGCTCTCGACGTAACTTTTACTTTATTTCTTTTTTATTTATCTATTTATTTATGACTTTTTCCTCCCCTTTCCTTTTTGAATAATCCCCTTTTTCATTAGTTTATTCTTCCTTTTTTAATCCTAATTTTCTTTCTTTCTTTCTTTATTTCTTTATTTCGTGGTTTCTTTCTTTCCTTTTTCGATTCATTCTATATCTTCTTTACTACGTCTTGATTTTTTTTACTTTCTTTTATTCAATTCTTCCTTTACTTCTTCTTTCTTTCTTTTTTTTTCGATTCTTTCGTTAACCTTCTCCTTCCCTTCTTTTTTCTGTCAATCTTTTTTTTTCTTTCTACCATCTTTCTTTTCTTTTATGCTTTCTTTTTCTTTCATTTAGATAGATTATTCACCTTTTTTCTTTGCTTTGTCTCATTTGTTTTTCATTCCTTTTTCTTTCTTTGGCGGCCTTTTATTATCTTTTCTACTTATTTTTTTTCTATAGCTTTTTCCTCGAAAATTCCCAATATTCTGTCTGTTCAATTCATTCAAATGTTATTCCCTTTTATAATCCTTTTCTTTTCAGACATTTCTTATATTTTCTCCTGTTTTCTTTTGCCCGGCAGTTGTCCCCTTTTTTCTAGCCATTAACACTTTTCTTTGTTTGTCTTGTGCCTTCTTCTCTCCTCCAGATTTGATCTCCCTTTGCTCCCCCAAGGCACACTCTCGAGACAGTTTCCCCAGTCACTTTCTCAGCAAGTAAAGTGCGTCGATCAAATTACGTCCAGCCGCCATCACCTCAAGTGCGTCAACTTGGCAGCAGGTGCTACGATTCACTTGAGTCTTGAGGTCGCCAGTAGCGAAATATAATAGAAAGAACAAAGGCATTCATTTTTGTCATATATATATATATATATATATATATATATATATATATATATATATATATATATATATATATAATATGAAGGGAGAGAGTAAGCGCCTTTTGGTTGAAATGATTGCGTATGTTCTAGTCAGTCCAGTGTTCGATGGAACTAAGAAATACACGATTTTCTTAATTCAATATGTGAAACATTCCTAAATAAAATTAATCATGTTTAATATGCATATATGAATGTCATTATATGTGTACATATATACATACCTGTAGATACATATATATATATATATATATATATATATATATATATATATATATATATATATATATATATATATATATATATATATATTTTTGTGTGTGTGTGCGTGTCTGTCAGTTTTGTTTTGCATACGTAGTATACTTAATTTAATGTATTTTCATTAACATTACATAATTTATTTCTTTTCCTTAAAATCAAATCCGTTATATTTCGCTCACCCTTAGCTTATTTTACTTAATATAAAACATTGCAAATTAATGTTAAACCTGATTTAGTTCTTTTATTTTAATCTAAATATAACACTTCATATCCATAAAAACATATTTTGAATTCTGCTTAAGCAGAATTCAAAATATCTGTTTTTATATTTGAATGAATACAATAAATAGAAGCCACAGAAATGTATATTAAATCAAGTCAAAATCATTTTGCAACTAGATCAGGTATAACTTCATCCCTTCTCCCCCTGCTATGGGTTAATTTGTATAAGTTAATCATTATTATCTACAAAATATTTTTATACTCTAAAAATATTTTCTGTATTTAAACCTAATATCTCAAAAACGAAATATTTGTTTGTTTATATGAACTTTGTTCTTTTGGTGTGAGGAACTCGCTTCCAAAGTTTGTAAAATTAATTTTCATAGACCTTGTTAAGACGTATAAAGAACACTTGCGACAGTTTATTTTATATACACTTGCTTCAGAATTATTAATGTTATGGATATTTGTTCTGATCATATTCTTAATAGTTAATGATGCGATTATAATTACAGTAGAATCCTTGATAACTGGACTAAGAATGCCTTACGGATATGAGGAATTGGTGACAAAGTCCGGATATTTAGATTAAAATAAAGGAACTACAACAGGTTTAACATTTATTTGCAATGTTTTATATTAAACAAAATAAGCTAAAGGTGAGTGAAATATAACAGAAATGATTTTAAGGAAAAAGAAATAAATTATGTAATGTTAATGAAAATTCATTAAATTAAGTATGTCACGTATGAAAAAACAAATAATGTAACGAGATTTTTTAATCGCTGTTGCATGATGATTCTTTCTCTTCTAATGTCATTCTCAACTTTTTCCACATTTCATTTTGCTTTTCTTCTTGAAATTTTTTAAACGAATGCCACTTTTAACTCTGAATGCTGGTTTTCTTTTTAAAAGAATGCTACTTTTAAATCTGAATGGTGGCTTTCTTTCCATAAAACTGACAACCTTTTTAATAGCTTTTTCAATTTCAGTCCAGGTTTCATCACAATCATGTTTTTTATTTCCTTGTTCATTGTGACAGTGTGAACGCTGGAGAATAGTTTCTTTGGAAGATTTTATATCCTACGATGTTGACTTTCCTATGTTGAACTCAGCCATTAGTTACAATGAACTTTCACCAGCTTCTTGTCTGTTTAAAATTTCCACTTTTTGCGATAACTCCAAAGATGTTCTTTTCCTCTTATTGCCACCATCTTTTGCACCAATACAAGCTGTTAGGGTGAAATAAGCATAAGCAATTATACAAAGTAAATTTATTGACAATCAGAAATTTCAAATCAGTTACATATCACCCAAATAGTTCAAATATACACATCAAAATTATGTCCGGATATGAAGGATTCTGGATATGAGAGATTCCGGATATGAGGGATTCCGAATATGAGGGATTCTATTGTATTAAAATCTTGACGAATATCACTTGTCTCATCAATCCCTCGGCGTTTATTGACTCCTTTTGTCCCTCAGACAATTATCGATCTCTTTTAGACCAACATTTATTTAATTGCTGTTTCATGATGATTCTTTCTCTTCTAATGTCATTCTCAACATTTTCTGCATTTCGTTTTGCTTTTGTTCTTGAAATCTTTTAAACGAATGACAATTTTTAAGTCTGCTTGCATTATTGCAATTGTCATAGCTGATTGCTTGTTTTCTTTGCATAAAACTGACAACCTTTTCAATAGCTTTTTCAATTTTAGTCCAGGTTTCATCACATCATGTTTTTCTTTTATTTCCTTGTTCATTGTGACAGTGTGGACGCTGGAGAATAGTTTCTTTGAAAGATTTTATATCATACAATGTTGTCTTTCCTGTGTTGAACTCAGCCATTAGTTACAATGAACTTTCACCAGCATTTAGTCTGTTTAAAATTTCCACTTTTTGCGATAACTCCAAAGCTGTTCTTTTCTTCTCATACCCATCATCTTATGCACCAATACAGGCCATTAGGGTGAAATAATCATCAGCAATTATCTAAAGTAAATTTCCTGAAAAACAGAAATTTCAAATTAGTTATATATCACCAAAATAGTTCAGATATACACATCAAAATCATTTCCGGATATAAGGGATTCCGGATATAAGGGATTACGGATATAAGGGATTCCGGATATGAAGGATTTTACTGTATTTTGATATTGTTAAGAGTGGATAAATTGTTTCGGTTAGCAGATATTAAGGAGCCATTAGGTAGAATTAAATGCCTGTTCTTCTCTAGTTTATTGTCATTGCTATTGCTGCTGTTATTAACGTCAAACTATACTAAAGAGATAGGGTGGCATGTTTGTGAATAACAGCTGCCGTAAGCATGGATGGGCGCGTGGTGTAATATTGAGGGAATCTCCTGTATCAAGAGACAAGAAAATTTCGTTCGAAACGAAGAAAAGACTACTGAACTGATAAGTAATATCGATCCTCCAATATGACAGAAGATGAAGAAGAGACTGGAGGCAACAGAAATATGTTTCTACAGCAGGATAATGAGAATGCCATAGACGGAACATCTGATCAACGACGAACTTTTTCTTGAAATATAAATAGAACAACTAATAATCTTCTAAATAGCTTTTTCAATTTCAGCCCAGGTTTCATCACAGTCATATATCTTGTTGCTATCTTCTTGCAGATGTGTCTATTGTCATCCTTTCCTCTTATTCCCATCATCTTTTGCACCATTACAAGCCATTAATTAGTGGAATCAGGATATGCAATTATCCAAAGTAAATTTCCTGACAAACAGAAGTTTCAAATCAGTTACATATCACCAAAATAGTTCAGATATACACATTAAAATCATTTTCGGATATGCGGGATTTCGGATATGATGCACTCCGGATATTAGGGATTCCGGATACAAGGGATTCCGGATATAAGGGATTCCGGATATGAAGGCTTCTACTGTATTTGATATTGTTAAGAGTGGATAAATTGTTTCGGTTAGCAGATATTAAGGACTCATTAGGTAGAATTAAATGTCTGTTTTTCTCTAGTTTATTGTCATTGCTATTGCTGGTGTTATTAACGTCAAACCTTACTAAAGAGATGGATGAACGTTTTGGAATAAAAGCTGTCGTAGACATGGATGGGCGTGTGGTGTAATGGATAACGAGTCGAAATTGGAAATAGGAGAGACAAGTTCCAGTTCCTGTTGGGTTCGTTATATTCAATAACGCGTAAATAATTTTGGGAAAGGCATAACACCTCCACTTTCACCGGTTAATTAGTAGGATTTGTATCATTAAATCATCTCCAAAAAAGTTATTACAATCTAAACATATTTTTCTGGTTTTAAATGACCTGAAATAGGTTGATAAACCGTAAAAACAAATCGATCAAGTCCATCGGGGATATCAATGTGTTACGTAATTGATCCAACGGAAAACAAAACAAAATATGCTCATATCACGTTATTTCTCAAAATTAAGATTAAGGTTTCTTTTTCGTTCCATATATTATCGATTAACAAATTCAGATTAAAATATTTAAAAAAAAAAAAAAAACTGTCTTAAATCATATAGTATGACCACATTTAGTTTTGGCTTCCGTAGGCGATGTGAAGTGTGGAGGAATCAATTTACAAAGAATTCATTCAGGAAATTCACTTTGCAAAAATATGCACCTCGTGAGACGATTTGTTTCATTTCCTGGGGAAATTTTGGAACTCGATATTCGAAAAATTAGCCATGTCACGTGCAAACGACGCCAGCAAATAAAATCTCGAGCGGTTTTTTTCCTGAAAACTACAATCTTGGTTCAGGGTCAGCCAAGATACGTTCTTAAAATATGCGTTTGTTACTTTCTCTTTCCCTTAGAACAATTTGAACCAGTAACTAGATACCATAAGCGGTCCTTGGACCTTTTATTAGAGGAAAAATCAGTTAAAACATTAAAAGTTAAGTCGCATGAATAAAAGGGGGATAACCCATTTTTGTAACACATTTCTTAGATAGAAATTCACCAAATCAGAAGGCATCATATCAGAATTTGCCAAATTGTTTTTCTAATCATATTCAATTCGATCTGAGTGCAAACACACAAACACACACATACATATATACATATATAGATATAGATAGATACAAATTATATATATATATATATATATATATATATATATATATATGTATGAAATGTAATTGTCATCTTTGATAATGGCTTATGTAAGCCGAGAGCTTAGATTGGATTTAAACATGTATCAATATGGTGATATCCTTTCGTCTTTCAATGATAATTTTAAATATGAAAGGAACTTACTTAAAATAAATAGATCTATAGCATTTAATGAAACATTCATTAATGAAAATGGTTGCCTAAATATACACAATATATATATATATATATATATATATATATATATATATATATATTTTATATATGGAAAATATATAAATATATATATATACATACATACATGCACATACATATATATTTGTATAAAAAAATATTCCAAGACGATAGAATCCTTCTAGAATCCAATGTCCAGGATATAATAAAAAGGCTTAAACACTAATATCCCATGGTCATAATTTATTCCATTAGAATCGTAAATACGATCCAATTCATCACACCTACAAATTCAATATATATATATATATATATATATATATATATATATATATATATATATATATATATATATTATTCCTTTATTATAATTTTTGTCATATAGACAAAACCATTTTACTCACTACAAAGATGCAACTTGGTTTCACAGCATTTCAACTGCACTTCGACGGAGAGAATCGAAAAAAAATTTTTAGGTTTTGTCTATATGATAAAATAATAAAAAGTAATTATCGCTCTACTATCGGTATCGACCCTCTTTTGATTTAATGCTGTGAACGTTAGATTTTATATATTACTTTCGTTCTCATCGCATCGTATATATATATATATATATATATATATATATATATATATATATATATATAAGGAACTTGAATAATTTCTTGCTGATTTTTCATGAAAAGTAACGTTTTATTTACAAAAATTATAAGAAACATGTCACTGAAAGCATCGTCCGTCGCTCACCACTACCTTTTCCCATGTTTCTTGCAGTATTTAAATTCCACGTCGAAAAAACGACACGACTTTTGAGGCTAACTACGAATCGATCTATTTTTTACCATCTTCATAAGAATGAAGGTGCTGCTCAACCAGGGCATGTGTCATCGATCGGGACAAGTGACAATCGGACGCGGCAATGTCTGGGGAATACGGTCGGTGGGGTGGGACTTCCCATTTAAGCGTTTCCAAGTTGGTTTTTACTCCTTTTGCAACATGTGGTCTAACGTTGTTATGTCGTGTCTCTGCTCATATAGCGGCCGTTTCTCTTCAATTCTCGGCTCAAACTCATCAGTTGTCGATAGCAATCTCCTGTGATGGTATCGGCCGGTTTGAGCAGTTCATAATATACTACACCCGGTTGATCCCACCAAATGCATATCAGAAACTTTGAACCATGGCTATCCGGCTTTGCCCACGATCTTCTGCGCTTAGGGATATCGTATTGTGTCCACTTACCACTTATCGGTCCCGATACGATGCAAAAAACATCGAGGTCTCTCGGCTTCAACTCGTACGGCACCCAATATTCTTGCTTTTGAATTATCCCTAAGACTTAGAAACGTTTCGAAACTGCTGTCTGATCAATTCCTAATGATTGTTCTGGTTCAGTTTGCGCCTGAAATGAGTCTTCATGAAATAATGCTTCCAATATTTCGTCTTCAAACTTTTTCGGTGCTCCAGGGCGTTCTTTATATTCAAATTCAAAATAATTATATTTTAATCGTCTAAACCAATCTCTGCATGTTTTTTTTTCCCGACAGAGCAAGGTCGCCGTAAGTCTCAACAAGAATCCTCTGTGCTTTAGCTGCAGATTTCTTTTGGATAAAGTAGTACAGAAAAATTCTCCTCAATACCACTTTCTTCGGCACGAAATTCGGCACGTTTAACGCTATGACACAAGAACTTGTTTACACTTCGGCGAAATGACATACACTGAATTTCAAGCTTGCTTATATTAAGTACTTACTTATAGACGCGTTACCATGTGAAACTACAGGCACGCAGTTCCGGGAACGCCATCTGTTGAAAATCAGCGAGAATCAGCGAGATCATATATATATATATATATATATATATATATATATATATATATATATATAATCTCTCTTAAGCGTTATTTTCAGTAGATACCCATATTTAAGAAGACGCTCCACTTATTTATTAAACAGTATACTTATTTAGTTTCCTGCGCCGGCCTGAATATTCGAGAAATTTTGATAAAGAAAAATGCGCTCGTCGGTTAAATAACGTTTCAGTAACAAAATCTGTCAAATTAATAAAACTCCAAGATATATATATATATATATATATATATATATATATATATATATATATATATATATATATATATATATATATATATATATATATATATATAAAATAAGTATTTTAGTTTAAGAAAGCTTTTCAGAAAATTACATACATTCAGACAAGAATAAAGAGAAATTTTCGACATGAAATTTTATATAAGGTAGAAAATTGTAGGCTGAAACTGTAAATTAATACAATGCATTTGTTAAGCTTTTTCTTTTGGCTTAAAAAATCGTATCACGTTTAATGTCTATCAGGAAATCTATTTTCATAGAGGCAAAACTATTCTTAACAATCAAAATTAAATCGTGTTTTTAAGAAGATCGGTCCAGTTGAAAAAATTCAGACAGAAAGTTAAAAATGAGAGTCACTTCATACCGTTCAGATTGTAGAGTTTGTTAAATTTTTGTTCGAGTGTAAAATCGGCAAATTTTTCAAGAATTCAATATTCACAATAAAATATTATACAATTATGGGAAAAAAAGTATTTAAGTTTTTTATTTACACTTGCGAAGACAATGAATACATGGCAAAAAGATTAGGTATGCTAGGGTAAATTTGATAAAATTTGACAAAAATAATAATTTCACAAGTGTATTTCAGATAAAATATGATTATTTCAATGGTAAGCAATTTCCAAAGTTAAAGATTTCAAAAACATATGCCACCTTAAGGAAGATGCATATAAATGTGCATTTATTGTTAAAACAGTGTTTTTTTTATATATATATATATATATATATATATATATATATATATATATATATATATATATTGCAGTTCGGGGTGAAAAGGAATTTGTAAACAGTGACTATTACTGGAGCTGATGCAAGACTCGTCGTTAAGACAAATCGAGTTCTCCGTATTTGTCTAAAAAATAAATTTGTTTAAATTTATTTTTTTATCTCAAATGCGCCAATGGCTAAGGTGTAAAATCTCCGACTGATACCAAATCTGTCGGGTTTCGGATGCTTAGCCACACTGATGAGCTGTGAAACAGCGAAACAGTGTGTCTGTAGATGATAATATATATATATATATATATATATATATATATATATATATATATATATATATATATATATAATAAATTAATTGATGGTTACAGATGGATCCAGTTCACTAGACGAGGTGTGTCTGGGTGTTCATTATGTCTATATTTTAATGTATCATTTATTGCTACGTTTAACCTTGGAAACATGAATTATAATTTTAGCTGTGTCTTTAAAACCCAGTAATTTTAAAAGTTACTCCAAAATTCGCTTGAGGATGAAATGGAACTAATGTCTTTAATTTAATTACAAAATTAAATTCGGAGCTTTTAGCTTCCATTTTTGAAACATGGTTAGAACTGTGTAGCGGAAAAAACATATTTTAAATCAATTAATTTATAATATTAATGCTCTGTAAATATACATTGAGCACCATTTTGTAAAAATAAAAATATCTATAAGAACACCGGATTATATATCTTACTGTTCTTTCTTATATATATATATATATATATATATATATATATATATATATATATATATACAAAAATGAAGAGGGAGAGCGTTATATATAAAGGATAAATTGTCTTCTAAATTACTCAAAGATGAAAATAAAGTTGACACCTCATTTGAATTGATATATTTACTAACATTACACAAAAACAAAATCTTGAAATACGAAAGACTAAAGACTAAACTTATTCAATAAAATACGAAAAGACTAAAGACTAAATAAAATCACCATTGGCTTTAACCATTGTTGTTAAGAGTTTTATTGACATCTCGCTAAAATCTACCCACACATAACAATCAAGAGGGTTGCAGCCTGTGGAGTCGGGTCTTGTGATCGCAGAAATTGTCTGACAGCCATGCCTGGGGACTCCTCCTTGTGTGGCAGAGTGCAGAGTCCTGTTTCCAGCAGCCACCCTCTTCTCTATTTCCTGAAGACACTTGGCGGAAGCCTTTTGCGCGGAAGTGATTTAAATATCTTTCTTGGACAAAGAAAATCCATTTTCATAATATGTGGAAATATCTACTATATGCTTGAGGAAGGCCGCGAAACCAGAAATGTGTGTAGCAAAATTATAGAAAATAGAGTATAATATACATTTTCAAATAAAAAAAATAAACATTTCATCAAAAGACGCTTGCGGTTTATCTTCTTTTTAATCTCTCCTCTCTCTCTCTCTCTCTCTCTCTCTATATATATATATATATATATATATATATATATATATATATATAGAGAGAGAGAGAGAGAGATAGATAGATAGATAGATAGATAGATATGGGAGAGTTGATGTGGGTGTACTAGCTTTGTGTCTTTCATTTATAATTGAAAATGATTGAAGTTTGGAGTGTGAACAATGTTTATTTTTGCTGTTTTGATTCGTTTGCTTTGATTTCGCAAAAATGGAGTCACTAAAGATGATTTGGTTGAGAGCAGAGACATGTTAGCGTCATATCTAATCACCCGACCTCTTTCTTTGGAGTTATAATTTTATTGGCTTAGAGAAAAAGACGGATGTAATTTGCTTCCAAATAAGCGTTACTGCAATTCGCTGGAAACAGCAATACTTAAATATTTGTTTTTCACTCTTTAAAAAGAAAGATTCCTTGAATTGATGGCTTTTTTTAAGTTCAAATATAAAGTTTTTGTTTTTTATGTACTATGTATCGTTCATATGTTGGTTTTTGGAATTCCTTAGAAATTACTTCTTTACGAGCTCCGTTCATAAAGTATCGGGACTAGTGCTATGCAAAAAAACAAAAACAACAACAAAAAAAAACCCCAACTAGAACACATATCTATTTGGCATTTAATCCCCTTCGATGTAGTCCAGATACTCAAGCCACACCTAGTACCCAGCCTACCATGAAATTCAAGCCACATCTAGTACCCAGGCTACCATGAAATTCAAGCCACACCTAGTACCCAGGCTACCATGAAATTCAAGCCACAGCTAGTACCCAGGCTACCATGAAATTCAAGCCACACCTTGTACCCAGGCTACCATGAAATTCAAGCCACACCTAGTACCCAGCCTACCCAGATATTCAAGTCACACCAAGTACCCAGCCTACCCAGATATTCAAGTCACACCTAGTACCCAACCTACCCTGATATTCAATCCAAACCTCGTACCCAGCCTTCCTAGATATTCAAGCCACACCTAGTACCCAGCCTAACATGATATTCAAGCCAGACTTAGTACCCGGCCTACCCAGATATTCAAGCCACACCTAGTACACAACCTACCCTGATTTTCAAGCCACACCTAGTACCCAGCCTACCTCGATAGTGAAGCCACACCTTGTGCCCAGCCTACCCCGATATTCAAGTCACACCTAGTACCCGGCCTACCCAGATATTCAAGCCACACCTAGTACACAACCTACCCTGATATTCAAGCCACACCTCTTACCTAGCCTACCAAGATATTAAAGCCATACCTAGTACCCAGCCTACCATTATATTCTAGCCAAACCTAGTACCCAGCCTACCTAGATATTCAAGCCACACCTAGTACCCAGCCTACTCTGATATTCAAGCGACGCTTAGTACCTAGCCTACGTAGATATTCAAGCCACACCTAGTACCCAACCTACCCTCATTTTCAAGCCACATCTAGCGTATGGATGACAGTTCTGACAGCTTTATTTGAATGGTATGAATAATGGTATGATTAGCCATTTCGATAAGAAAGGATTCGGCATTCATCGACTAATGTCGTTCTAGTAATGGTTAAAATATACAGGGTGTATCAAAATTACTTTACAAACTTTGGGCGCGGGTTTCTTACAGCAAAACAAGGACAAAAGTCCATATGACTCAATGTCCGAAAACCCTTTTTTGCTGAGTTATTAATTTTAAATTCAGAAAATATTGTTAGAGTGTAAGAATATTTTGGAAATAATAATGATTTACTGATAAAATTAACCCATAAATGGGGGAGAAGGGATAGATTTATATCTTATCTAGTTGCAAGTGATTTTGTCTTGATTTAATATAGATTTCTGTGGTTTCTCTCTTTTGTATTCATTCAAATTTAAAAAATAAATATTTCGAATTCTGCTCAATAAAACCTGACAACGTATTTTTCATATATTTTTTTTTTTTAGATATATGTATTTTATTTTGGATGTATTTTGATAAATCGACCATGTAAATATATCTGGAGATTTTAGAAGAATTAGTTGGTTAATACAAATTACATGGCGGAATGATTTAAAAGCATAATAAAAACGAAAATCCTGTATGTTTTCTCTTTTTTTTTTCAATAATTTTACCCTAAGCAAGACAATAAAGGTATAAGACGTAAGGATTTACCGCGTGTGATAGAATATGAAAAAAAAATGAATTAAGGTTGCATTGAAATCCTTGAAGATAAAAGCGGGAAAATATTTCTACAAGCGAGAAGTACAACAGAAAAAAAAACTGTTAGCATAGAAATTACAGTTATATCTATCCATTTCAAATATAAAATGACGAGTTCTTGATGCCAATAGATTGCTGCGCTTAAATGCATAGTCTTGTTACGAGAGCAGAAATTTCATCAGAATAATTACCATGTAATTATTTATAGAAAGGCCACATGGAATTTACTTTACAGCGGTGAGTGGGGGTCACTGCAGCCGAGAGGCCATGACTACCAATAACACTGCAGATTCTACTTTGTATTTTAATCCATAGTTTCTAAATAAATAGCAGTAGCAACAGACCACTTGTGCTAGAAATCTTCAGAACGTGCCTGTAAATTTGGATTTTGTGCGCATGTGTAGTAAGTTGAGTTTAATTCGTTACAAAACTAAACTGGCGCTTAAAATGAGTGCGGGGTATCACTCTTCAGTAGCTGTCTGCCTGCATTAAAAGAAAGAAAAAGAAAAGGGTAACACGTTGAAACTTTCTCTTTTAAATTCTATATGTGCGTATTCTGATATTTTAATATCCATTCTAACAATGCATCTGTTCATCATGTTGTCTCCCCCAAAAGATACAACCACCCACACCAATCGATTGTTAATTTTATTTAAACATTTCATTTACTTCTTTTGAAATTGTTTCTCCATTTTATTCACCCTCTCTTCTCGCGCCATCATTCTCGCGAGAATTGGTGTATTTTTTTTAAATTTATTTTATTTACTATTTGTTCATTTGTCAGGTTTCTTTCTCTCGGCCCTGACAATTTTTCTTCCTTCCTTCCTTTCTTTCTTTTTGTGGAGGATGTGTACTTTTAAAAGTGATGGACTGACGGCAGGTGTTCCGCTTTACTCAGGGAAAAAGCAAATTCTAAGGACAGCATAGGAAATTTATTAACAGAATTAGCCATTGATAAGAAAGAACCCAAAACCGTTTGCAACTTATAGTAAAACTGCAAATTCGGAAGCGATATTATTATTATTATTATTATTATTATTACTATTATTATTATTATTATTATTTTCTTTTAATCTGTGACCAGATGTCTTTGGAATTCATTTTTCAAAAGCGATAATGAATCAAATTAAGGAAAATCTGAAATTCTATTAATTTCGAAATTGCGCATCCAAATTTGTCGACAGTTTTTGTTTGTTTGTTTTGAATTTTTTTTATTTTCGTTACTCATACTGAGAAGATAATGTCAGTAAATATGGAATTTAAAGAAAAATTTTAACTTTCCAAAGTTCTTTATATCCTACGGATGGTGAGTTGGGTATTTTCTCCTCGGAAAGTGAATTTAGAATAAAGATTTTTCAAACAACCAAGACATTTTTAGCTAAAATATAGATTCATAAGAGAGTATCCTTCTCTATATTTCTCTCTCTGTCTGTCTGTCTCTCTCTCTCTCTCTTTTATATATATATATATATATATATATATATATATATATATATTGAATTTGGTATGAAAAATTTTAAGTGAAAATATAGATTCATGCGAGATACTGTTCTCTCTCTCGTCCTCTTTCTCTATCTCTTTCTTCCCTCCTCTCTCTCTCTCTCTCTCTCTCTCTATATATATATATATATATATATATATATATATATATATATATAGAGAGAGAGAGAGAGACAGAGAGACAGAGAGAGAGGAGAAAAGGAACACTATCTCGCATCTATCTATCTATCTATCTATCTATCTATATATATATATATATATATATATATATATATATATATGTGTGTGTGTGTGTGTGTGTGTGTATGTATGTATAGCCAACATATCTTCATTTAATCATGTTTCATTGAATACTATAAACATATTTTGTTTACTTATTTTTATTCTTATTCTTTCTAGTTGTCTAATCAGTTTCTTGGTATTAAGATGAAATTCATCAAGGTAGACGCCGTAGATATATATATATATATATATATATATATATATTTAACTTTCGACCTTTTCTAATATCCCCTTCATTGAGTTAATTACCAAAAGAAACTTATCGTAACTTCGATAAAATCTGAATTCCTTTGCGATGGTGAGTTCTAAAAACACGAAAAAAACACGCTCTGTTATAGTTGTTTTATAATTTTAAATTTATCCGTTTGTAGTTATGTAATATTTTGCAAAACAAGTGTTTCAATATGAGGGAGCTGTCCGTGTATTGGTCGAAATCTAAAATGGCTTCAGTATGTAAATGTTATATGCACTTTAATATGTTCTTGTAATAAATATTGTTGAGTGTTGTTGGGTTTATTTGCATATAAAGCGCCTCGAGTATTAGAAGGTTTTTGTTTATTATTTTCGTGGTATAGTATATTGCCTATACTATTTAATGAAATAAATTCACAAACACACACACATATATATATATATATATATATATATATATATATATATATATATATATATATAGGATGGATAAAAACTCATGTCTTTATTTACTGTATCTTTCAACGATGTGCACATCCCTTCAGGAAGTAGGTGATTACGGTTCTCCACAATTTCCTATTACATATGTCTCTTACCAGTTTTTCTCACTTTGCTAAGACACCCACCGGATATAGACTGGTATTAGGGAAATCGTTTATTCTTCAAGTCATATGAAGAGTCCCGTAACCCATATTGATCGTAGGAGACAACGTGTGCTGCAGGTATAGCAGCTTTGGTGTGTCTGACAAGATAGCCAGAGACTTTTTTTGAATTCAGAGTTTCTTTGCTCCAAGACTAAAGCAAGAGTCCAGTCAACAATGCTATTTAGCACATTGTGATGGGTTCATTCAAAACTTTCAGCTGGGCAAATGTAGAAAATTCGGCATGCCGTCTCTTTCTGAGATGTTGATGTTCTCACTACAAAATTTAAAATTGCATTCTTCAAATATTGCTTTATATCTACTCTTATCTCTGATATTTAGTACTGTTAAAAAACAACGTTAACACCCATCTCTTATCATTATTTGAATTATATATATATATATATATATATATATATATATATATATATATATATATATATATATTTATATATATATAATAAAAGTAGATATTGAACCAACACCCAGAGGCGACAGTATGTTTCATGCAATCGTCAGGCCATGTCCCTTGTGTTTTGCTCGACCTTTTATATAAACAGGTCAGTGATGCATTATGGTCATTCTATTGCATTGTGGGTAGTCTATAGTATTATTGTAACGGTTATCATGGTAGGCATGTTTTGATAATTTGTTTATTATTTATTTAGTTTATTTACTTATTTATCTGGAGTAATTTATTTTATTTGTTTTTGTTTATTTTATTTTATTTATCTATTTTCATTTATTCTTTTCAGTTTATCGATTTTTAAGTAACGTAGTAAAATAGTTTTCGTATTCCAATCATTTATTTAATAGTTTGTTTTGGTATGGGAAGTTAATTATAACTTGTTTTCCTCCAAGCAGAGTATACAGTGTTTGCATTTATTGATCTTTTCCTCATTGTCGAGGATATTTTTTTATTTGTTTTTTTTTCAGTCTCGCAGATATATTTAGAAAGGATTGTGCAATGGGATACCCTCAATGCACCACTAACCTGTATATATAAAAAGTCGAGCAAAAGCACAAAGCACATGGCCTGATGATTGAGTTCAGCATGGTATTTTTGGTATTTATATTTACTTACATTCTGTCTCTGATATTGAGTACTTTAACACATAAATATAGCATACCTTAAAACTATTTTTCATCATATATATATATATATATATATATATGTATGTATGTATGTATGTATGTATGTTACTACTCTCTCAAGCCAACATACACGACTACAAATATGTTGAAAAATCAAAAGAAAAAGGATACATGCCCTCACTTGTTTGAAGATTTACATCACATACGCCCAGCGTATAGCACAACAATTTAATAACAATCTAAAAAATATTAATTAAAAAGTTCTTGAATATAACTCGCTTACTTTTTGCCAAATTTTGAATTAGGGCACTGTGTCCTCCTCAGGTTTTGACTGAACTTTCAAATACCAAAATTCAAATTTAAAAGCCTTGATAAACAAATGATATCTTCCTTTTTGTATATAAACGCGTGCAACAAAATAAATCCTACATTGCCTTGATAAAGTCCCTCGGAGGACGAAACGCGTCGGCTAAGAATAGTCTACTTTCTTTTTGTTCATACTCTTCCTTTACAGATTCACTCTGTGTAAAAAATATTTACACAAACACACACACACACACGCACACACAGATATATATATATATATATATATATATATATATATATATATATATATATATATACATATATATATGGCATAAAAAGCAAGAAATTTTATATTATAGGCCATGATAGATTTAAAATAAAAACAAAAACACACACCAGTCGATCGGTTTCGTGCCCTCTCATCAGAACTGTTAACGGAGAACACAAATTATGAAGAGAAAAAAAAAGAGAACGTCTGTCATGGATGACATGAATGAATGGACAGCGAGAAGAAAAAATAATTATAAAAATTATACAAACAAAGATGTCTATGTGTAAAGATGTTCTACCCCCCACCACCATATTAATTCTGTTATTTACCATTTCAAATGTAGTTGTGGATGCGACTACATAGGTAGAACGACACAGCGCTTGGACGTTAGAATTAAACATCATGTATCTGCTATAATACTGAATGAAAATTTTTCGTTGGGCGATACCATTCGAAACACGTATGGGTCTTCGATTGCGGATCACTTTATAAAGAATCCCGATCATGCGATGGATTTCAGTGTGAACTGGTTTTCCGTTTTGGCCAGAGCACACTCATTATTCCATCTTAAGGTGTTGGAGACGCTGTACATCAGGTCCAAGTGACCTGCTCTTTGTAAATAAAGAGACTGTTTGCTTGGACTTTGTTGGTATAATTATTATAATTATTTTATTTTGCAGACCCACACATACAGTATTCACTAGTGTATTTATAGGAATGGGGACATACACATTAGCATCCGTAGGTATGCTACTACACGTACACACACACACACACACACACACACACACACACACACACATATATATATATATATATATGAGCAAGAGAGAGAGTTTGTGTTTGCACCTGAAGATTGCATCAGCTGAATGAAACTCCGAAATGTGGTGTCGACATTATATATATTCACTAATATATATATATATATATATATAATTTCACCATAAACAAGGTAATAACGCCACTAGGATGCAATATGGTTGCTGCGGGATAGAGAATATGAAAAACTACTAAAGATCAAAGTTGACTGTGAAGCAAGAAGCTGACAAGATTTCCACAAATATGATGTACGAGAAAAGACATTGTTAGCATAGAACTTACGGTTACATCTAGCCCTTTCAATTGTCCATTGGCGATATCATGTCGCCCATGTAGTACTGCGCATAAATTTGTAATATCTAGGTATGATAGGAGAAAGTTCATCAGAACAAAACAAAACGACGAAAGTATTTATAGAAAAGCCACAGTAAAAATACGTTACGACGGTCGGAAAAGACTGAAGCCGAGATGCTAGGTCAGGACCAATAACATTGCTGATCCTTCTTTGAATTTTATCAAGAACCTTTCAATATATAGCAGGAGCATGAGACCAGATGTGGCAGTAATACTTAAAGCAAGGAAAAGTGGTCGACTTATAAACATGTAAGATAGATTTGCTCGAGAAAAATTGTCTAGCTCGGTAACTTAGCAAGTCTGCAGCTGGGAAATATGCTATCATTCTAAGTTAACCAATAACGAGTAAATAGACTCTTTTAACGTTATTTATTGCTCTTTGACTTGAGGAAGCGAAAAAATGAAGTCTGAACTTTGGGTTAGGCCAAATGTCCAATTGAGAACGGCTGGCCAGCTTACAAATGTCAATATTTGAATTTTTCCGAGATTTGGCCATCTATTCTTAGCAATGTAGCAAATATGTAACTACTTCACCTACAAGACAGACGACAAGCAAACTCGTTTGACGATTGGAAGAATGAAGGGGTTGAAGTTGAGTTTACTACTATACGTGCTACGATTTATCAATTTGTGACGGTTTAATGGATACATGTTACGGTTACCAGAGACAATGGTCACTCTATGCATTTACATATTAACAGAAAAAAGCTACAATCTCATCAACAAATCCACGTTACATATCGTTTTTTTTGTGATAGACGGTGGATGCCAAAAGCTTGCAGAATTGAAATTCTTTTATACATAAAAATGCATAGCAGGAACATCAACGCATGATTTGACGAGAACATAACTAAAATAAATTTTGGAGATATTTCATGAAAAGTACGTATATTTGATTCCCTTGTCAGTGTTTGTATGTTATTTCCCCCTTTTATACGGCATATGCCTGAGTGGAATTTTAGCTGCGCAAAAGGTGTCATCGTTCTAGATCCACCATGGACACCTATCTGAAAGATTCAGCAGTAAGATGGTTACTAAAGAGGATACACTCAATCTTCATAGACAAAATAACGTCCTCAGTTTTCAATGTACCAATGTGAAATAAGAATTTTTCTAGACTTACTAGAGACACCAACCTGTCAGTTGCAGGGCAGAAAAATATGATTTTCTAAGGGTATTTCCACATAATGATTTTGAATTGGTTTTGCATTTACTTTCTCCAAAATTATGAAGATTGGTTCCACTCTACTCTGCTATTGTAAACGTAACTGGTTGATACATGGCATCTATCTATGCCTTTTCCGAGGGCAATAGTTCAAAGACGTACTCATCAAAATAAGATGGAATTTAATTCGGCTCGCCAATTGCATATCCGCGACTATAGAAAGAGTAGTGATTGCAAACACAGAAAGAAGATTACAGTGATCACTAGACTATGTAGTAAAGGAAAGCGAGAATAAAGGGCTAAACATCAAATGTCATGGGACGGAAAGTATGGTTGTCAGCCAGAGAAAATATCCAAGATGCAAACTACGATTCGGAGAAGTTTAAATATCCGGAAAAAATGCTTTAACAGAGGATGAAAGTGCGACAACGAAATCCGAACGCGCATCGGATTAATGGAATAGACATTCAAAAAGGTATACAAAGTACTCAGGAACTGAAAAGTTTCGTTAGAAGCAAAGAAAGCGAACTGACTTTCTATGTGATCGTTGATCATCTTGTATGTCAATGAATACTAAAAAATATCCCCCACAGATGAAGTGAAAACTGGATTCAACAGAAATTTCATTCCACAGAAGAATACTGAGAATTCCATGGGCGGATCGAGTAAACAACAAGAAAGTCTCAAAGAAACTTGTAATAAAAACACTTATAGTCAGAATAAGAAAGACACAATTTACTATTCACAAAATAAGAAAAGTGGGCTTGAAAATTTTAAACCTGGCTGGGTATATATCGATGGGAAGACACATAGGCGTAGGTAGCATGCCATCTATCTGACAAGCGTGTGACCTTGACGTGGTGTAATGGTTAACCAGCTTGTCTCGCTAGATCAATTACAACTGAGTAGTGAGTTCGATCCTCATGGGTGCCCCATACTTTCAGCCTTGTGCCACATCTAAGCCGGGCTTAGAAAATCACTGGGGCGCCCCAAGGTGGTGTAATGGTTAACCAGCTTGTCTCGCTAGATCAATTACGACTGAGTAGTGGGTTCGATCCTCACTGGGTGCCCCATGCATTCGGCCTTGTGCAACATCTAAGCTACGCTTGGAAAATCACTATCTGACAAGCGTGTGAGAATGGTTGGCGAAAAGGGGGCAGGGGGCTTCGCAATGTGAGAAACACTTCTAAGAGCGACAGGGGATAAGAAATTGTGGATAACCATGGTCGTTAACGTCCTGAAGGAACACGACATATAGAAGAAGAAGAAAAAGAAGAAGAAGAAGAAGAAGGAGAAACCTCCTAGAAAAAGAATAAATGGATAGAGGAGAAAGGTTTAAGAGAAACATAGACAAAATTTATTAAGAGCTACATAGGAGAAGGAATTGTAGAGAGCCATGATCGCCAAGGTCCATGAAGAGACAGGGAACATCGAAGAAGAAGAAGAAGAAGAAGAAATTATATTCATCTCTGTTCCGTATACCTTCAGGAGGTTGTCGACCAAGTCTCGCCATAATTTCCTGTTTTTGTCGCTTTTAATTACTTTCATTTTGCCATCGCCTCCAAATCACGCTCCGCCATCCAGTCACTCGAAGCGCGCCAAGGTAGACTATTCGTTTCTTTTCTCTGTTTCTCTTGCTTTCAATCTGCTTTTCAAAGCAGTCTTTATTTATTATGTACTCCAGAAAAATCATCTCTGTTCCTAATGTTATGGTGATTTTCCAAGCGTAGCTTAGATGTGGCACAAGGCCAAAAATGAGGATCAAACTCACTACCCAGTCTTAATTGTTCTAGAGATACAAGCTTGCTAACCATTACACCACCACGGGGTGCCCTGTTCGTAATCTTATGTATAAGTTCCAGTAACTTTTTTGCTTCCATTGTCTTTAGAACTTCGTCGTTGCTCGCATGTTCGATCCATGCTATCCTCAGCATCCTTCTTAGAACCAGATTTCTGTTGCTTCAAGTCCCTTATTTATCTATGGCAAGATTGTCCAGCATTGACTGCTATATAGAAAGATCGATATTACATAACATTTCAATACACTTGTCTTTGTTTTTTGTTTTTTCTGTTTCTTAATACACTGCTGAGTTTTGGAAGGCATTTTAACTAACCAAATGCGCCTTCGGATCTCCTTGTAACATTTTTCCTCTTATCTTAATATGCTTCCCAGATATTTCATCTGTTTGAGTTCGGTATCTCCAACCTTTAGTTTGAATGTTTGGCTGTTCCTCTTTTCTAATAATCATGCATACACAACAAATAAACGTTAATGTAGAGATTAAAACAGGTTCCAAGAGATTTCGTTAAGCTTGTGTAAATGGTAGTCTTCGGAATGTAAACGGTGGCAATACTTTAATATATTTTAATTGCATCAAGATTTTATTTTTTTCTACCCATTCCTGACATATCTACAGATGTCTGCAGATGTAACTTGCGGATAGTAATCTGCATCTTGAAAGGAATTTGAGTTAGAAATACCAGCGGGGAAAATATGCAGTCTAAGCATAACACCTATTTATACTTCTTCTTCTTCTTCTTCTTCTTCTTCTTCTTCTTCTTCTTCTTCTTCTTCTTCTTCTTTTTGCGCCATGTCGCTTCAGAGTGTATCCAATCATGTCTCTCCATATCTTTCTGTCTTCTTTCAATAAGTCTTTTTTGTCCTCTCCCCGGAAACCCTGTTCTGCCATCTATTTACCCAAGCCCATAAAATGTTACGTGCTGCTTTTTTCTGCTTCTAATTCCCGTGAGTATCAGATTTTCCAAGTCCTCGTTCCTCATTACGTACAGCAGAAATTCAGCTGCTAAGTATGAGATTCCTTTTGTTTCCATTCTCTCCAAAACCTCGTTGTTGCTAACATTTTCAGTCCATAGTATCCTCAGCATCTTTCTGTAGAACCACATTTGTTTTGCTTCAAACTTTTTCTCATCTTTGAGGAGATTGTCCAGCATTCACAAACATAGAGGTGGAGTGATATCACCTAACACTTCAGTACACATTTCTTTGTTTCCAACGAAATTTTCCTGTCTCTTAATACTCGGCTTAGCTTTTGGAATGCATCTTTGGCCATCCCAATACCTCTTCGCATCTGAATGTCACACTTCAGGTCGTCTTTTAGAAGACTTCCCAGATATTTAAATTTCTGTAACTTTTTGATTTTAATACTCCCGGCCTGTAATTTGCATTTTGGGTTCATCTTTTTTCTGATAACCATGCATTGTGTCTTTTTGTAGTTTGTGCTTAAATGTCTTAAAACAAGGATGGATATAAATTTGTCTCAAGGAGACACCACTCAAGGAGACACCACCAATTACCTCCTCCTCCTTCACAGCTAAAATAAAACTGCTTTTCATAAAATAAAACTTTGCCAGTTACGTAATAAACAAATGGTCTATAGTGTTCATTGTTATGTTTGCCCAAGAAACGGTAAATAGATGACACGAGAGTGTTCTCCTGGAAACAAATATTCTTTCGTCCGCTGATAAATTTCATTTTCCTGTTTTAGTGTGAAGAAATGTCGTGGAAACATTACATTTTTTCCCGATTCAATGACAAAGGACATTTCTACCCGCTCCAAAAAAAAAAAAATTATACTACAAGTTTAGTATTGAAATACTATATTTTCTCCTGTTGCTATGACTAAGAATTTTTTACAAGCTGATAAAATTGCTACACCCAGTTTAGTCTGCAGAAATGACACACGGTTGTATTATACAACATCTTGTTTCTATAAACCTTTTTTTTTTCTTTCACTGATAGAATTGGTAGTCGAGTTTCACATTCTGTTGAGTTTAACACAAAGAAAATGTTGACACATTGATAAAATTGATATTCCTGGTATACGATGAAGGAATGACAAATTAAAATTTAATTAAACTTTCTATTGTTTCCATGATAAAGCTGATTTCCTTCACCGATGAAATGGACACTGAGATACAACGGGTTACTGAGATTAAAAGTAAATGAGAGAAAAATAAAAGAAATTATTCAAAGAAACAGAAATTGACGATTGACATTGTATTTAATTTGCTTAAGATTTTTGTTGACGGGCATGCAGGAAGTCGAAAGAGAGTTATACAAGGGAGAAGGGCGGGAGAAGACACTATTAGCATAGAACTTACGGTTACAACTAGCAATTTAAGCAGTAGCATTATGAGACCTAGCTGGCAGTTTAGAACTGCGATTAAATTTGTTTATCAGAACAATGACTGTTAAAATATGTATAGAAAAGTTAGAAGGAAACTGCATTACGACAATGAGAATGCGACTGAAGATGCGATGGATATATAACGTTGCAGATTCCTCTCTGGATCTGGTCATGAATCTCTAGATGTAAAGCAGAAGCACCAGAGCAGATGTCGTAACAATATTTGATGCACGGACGAATGATAAACTTATAAATATGCTAGATACACCCTTGTGCAAATGAATTGGAACAGCCACTTTAGTTTTCCTTTCTTTCGCCATACAGTCCGTTTATAACCCACTGGAGTGACAAGGTGTAATCGATTTCTATTTTTACCTTAGATTAGGTCATTTGCAGTGGCATGCAGTAATATGAATCTATTTTCGGGGTTTATGATGAAATTTTTTTGCCCTTGAACAATATTGCGTCATCCGTGATTTCAACAGTTTTTCATCACGCTCAGACACTACTGTCCCAACTGTCGATTAATTGTCCTACGGTCATTATCTGTGATGGATGTTACTCAAAGAAAGCTTACGAAAATTGTAACGCTGCACAAACCCACTGGTAAGCCTTACCAGTGAGCAAATCAAAGTATTAGAGACTGGCTTGGAAACTTTCCTGATTTAAATGCATCGAGAATTTGTGGTCAGTCTGCAATGGACGACTTTATGGAATGGACATACAAATTACTAACATATGCACTGGGTTATGTTTTATTGGAAGATACAAAAAAATGTAAATAATAACGGAATTATTAGCTTTCTTTCAATTAATTTGTACAAGGGTTTCGATTATGCCGAGAAAAATATTAACTAGGACTACATTGATCCGAAATTTCTAGCAGTAAACTGATCATTTTTTTTAATATAAACGTTCCACATAATCTCCATCATAAATGTGTGAACGAGAAAGTACAATGAATATGTCTACTTGTGGGTAACATTAGTCAAAGGGAAAACCTTTTCAGCAAGATGATTAAAAGAGGAATTTCATTTTGAAGGCTTTACAATTAACAAGTCTGTATTTTTCGACTCTTAATAGATTGGAGATCGTTTTCCTGATTAAATTCCTATTTGATTTTATGGAACTTATCAAACTTACTGTTAAGACAGGAGTGAATGTTGTTTTTAATTAGCATATATGCAGAATCAGGGGCTGATGATATATGGAAGTCTATTTATGAAAATTAGGAACATTAAATTCAAGTATAGTGCCATGTGAGACATATGTTTTAATGCAAGAACATACAAAAGGAACGGTCAGGAACGCTATAACCCTTCAAGTTGCGAAGAAGATTAGCATGACATGCCATGTCATGCTATTTTGAGATATTTATAATAACGGCCTGAACATCGCCATTCTTATCTAAAGCTTGACAAAACAATATCAGCAATAACCATCAACACATCGATGGTACACCTAGAGAAACTAAATATAATTTTGTTTGAAATAAAATCCTCTAATCAATTAGAAGTTGCTTAGAAGCTCTAATACCTTTTTTAAAATGCCATAACACTAATAGGACGATAGTTTGAAGGAACAGAATGTTTGTTAATATTAAGAACAGTTAATTTTAAGAACAGTTAATTTTAAGAACGGATTTAAAAGAATCTAGAAAGCAATGAAAGTATCTATTGCAGAGATAAAAGAGGTCAATCAGCTTACCTTTCTTAAGGGCAATTGCAGGGATTTCATCGAGTCCATCTGCTTTGTAGGAATAAAGGGCTGACAGCGGAAGCCATGGAATGAGTTATATGAATATCACACAGTAGACACCCAGTTCTGAGTAGAAAGACAGATACTCCTGGTTACTCGAGAGTAGAATTAGAAGAAAATGTACAAGCAAATCTTTATTAGCAGAAAATGATAAAAATTCAAAGTGATTGAAGGACTTACCCCACTTTAGCACAATCTATAGAGTCGCCAGTAGTGACGGGTCTTAAGCCGTAGAAAAATATTAACCAATTAAAACCAAGTGACATCAACAAGATATCACAAAATAAATCAGTCGTTTTTACCTAATATACAATTCAGGGGACTTATCAACAGACACTGCAGCGTGATCTGAATTGCCAAGTGGACAGAGTTGCACTGCGTGACAAGTGTCAGGAAAAGAGGTAAGGAACAAATCAAGTAAAGAGGCATGTTCGTCAGGATTAGGAAAACGGCTGCGGAAGTTTAATATTTAATTAACTGAATTAGCAGTATTAGAATTATTACACCACTTGACGAGCATTAAAATCGTCAAACAGTTATTCACAGATGAGAAGGAGAGAGAGACATTTCTATACCGTCAGATATATTGTCTAACATGCTACAATTCTAAGAAGAAGAGTTATAAAGGAGAAAGCGAATAGCGAAAGAAATAAATTATGAATGTCGGAAGGACGTGAAAGATTAATCCTGGGACCCAAGATTTTCCTGAATGTTACTAGATTGTGAAATAAGAACACTTTATATAATCTTCTTTAAATGAAAATCATTTATTTTGTAATTCTATAATACAAGATTTGCCAAATTTTCAAATAATCATTTTATAAAATGAAAATCAATTTCAGAAGATAAAGCGAAAGAAATGTTTAGGAAAAAGGGTGCAATCACTAGAACGTTTTCTTTGGGAGTCTATTTTTAGATAAATTCTTACTTTATGAGCTTGCTTATAATTGTTTACCACATTCCCATGGTCTCCCTTATAAACTTGCATTTAATTTATTGTGGCTATATTTCCATTAATGTGTATAATATTGCTTTTTAATTGATTACTTCATTGTTATTCAAAAAGCTTAGCCAGACCCGTCCAACTACAGCCTGACAGCAATGCCAAGAAAGAGAAATCCTTCACTTGGACGTGCTACCACTACAGCTAAACACATGAAAGCAAGGAGAAGAAACGCATCGCAACAAGGAATTCAAATTAGACTGACACAAAATGCTATTCGTACAGCTAATGCAAGGTCAGCAGAAACTAATGAGCAACGGTTAAATAGATGAGGAAGGAACGCTGCCAGAACAACTGCTACTCGAGCCGCCGAAACTTAGGGGAAATGAACAATTCTATACAGTCTTTGTGAACGTTGGTTTTGAGCCTTGGCATGGCTGCTAGGAGAAGTCTTTGTTGAATTTCTTCTCCTTCAAATGCATGTTGTTCATTCGATGTAGTTTGAGCAAAAACTGTCAACAAAACATTACTCCTCAACAATTTTCGAAGATCGATTGCGATTAATGTACTCTTCATTTGCTGACGAATGTTTTTGTATCTTCTGTGCTTCTGTAAAAACTTTCTCCTGTTATAAATTTTTCACACTTCATGTAATTATAATTTTTCGCCATGTAGATAAGAGGCACTAACGAAAAATCTTCTTTATTTTAACTTTACAGATTGATTTGGTTCATGATATTTTTTTTAAAATAAACCCAGACAGCGCATGCGTAATACTGCTAGTAATTAATAAATTCACGATGTTTTATTCTTCAATATGCCCTGTTAGAGTCCAATTCTCCAGTCACCCAATACTCATGTGTCATTGAAATTTCTGTTTATAATTAAAAGTATCCTTTATTTCTGTTTCCTTTAAAACTTCGTCGTTACTCACCTGTTCAGTCTATGCTATTCCCAGTCTCATTCTGTAGAACGACATTTCTGTTGGTTCAAGCCTTTCTTCATCTGTGAGGTGACTGTCCAGTTTTCACTGCCGTATTGGAGAACCATTGTTACAAAACAGTTCAGCACTCTTTCCTTTGTTGCTAACAAATTTTTCCTGTTTTTTTTAATTATTTTTTTTAATTTGGCGTCTTTGACTGAACGTCCGATAGAGATCGCATTAATTTTCATTTAGGTACAGCTCTGAAAATCGATCTATAATTCGATGACTGAAAATTGAGTGTTGGTTTACAAGTTCATCTCAAAGGCTGGTTTTGTAAATAATTTTTCTTCTCACCGGATGAAGACTCGTGACAGACTTACTGTAGGTTTTAACAATAATCAAATAACTCTATAATCTCACACTTTCCCAACTGTTTAAGTACACCTTTGAATCGATTCGGACAAATTATTTTCAGCCTGTTCCTTTTATATCTGCAATTTATTCACTATTGATAAAATTAAAGAAATCTACAGCACTATTGATATAACGAAAGGCATTTGTATTATTCGATTTGTTATTTGTGTAATTTATTTTTATATTATTTTTGGTTTTGAACAAAATTTTAAATGTGAGATCCCTAGTGAGTATTGAAGTCAGTGGGGTTCTCATAGTCTAATGAATGATCTTCATAACGATAAATCCACAGCAACATATCCGTTTGAATATGCCGGGTTTAACAGCAAAATTGTCCAAATGGTGCAACAGCATTATTTTTCATTCCACAAAATGTTTAATATCTGAAAAAAAAAACACTAAATTAATTGAATTTTTCCAGGTTTTTAGATAAGACTATTAGAAATCTTGACATCATTTGTCGTAAGAATTATTGAACAAACATTTGAGTTATTCAGCTAAAAATAGGTCCGGTAAAATTGCACTGTCTTCCCAAATGAGTAATGGTGAGAGGAAAAATATCATCCAGGCCTTCAGTAATGGTAACAACATTTATACTTTGGCTTTCGCCTTCAAAACCCATTCAAGAACCAACATGCGAACGTGAATAAGTTTAAAAATGAGGGAACAGCTAAGAGGAACACTGGATGAGGAGGTCACATCATTTAAGAGAGGTCATTATTTCAACTTAGGGCTAAATATATTAATTAGAAAAGATCCAACTGAATCCATACGATATTTGGCCCTTGAGAGAGGGATTTCAGCTATGGACGTTCAAAGAGCAGTGAAAAAAGACTTGAAAGTGAAATCGAACATAAAACGTGTGAAGCACCGTGTTACTTTAGGGCAGAAAGAAGTTTAGAGAGGGTGAAGGCCATCTTGAATAAGTTGGAAAATGATCCTGGAATAATATAAATATATATTTGAATTTTATTTCAATACTTTATGAGTTTCCGATCGCTAGCTATGATTAATTACTTATGAACATCTCATTTTTGTTTATGATCGATTTCATTACAATACTTCTGTTAAGCTTAGAGAATAATTATACAATCTTATTGCTCAAAGTAGTCTCCAGTCGTGTTATAAAAACCTCAGATAATTCCAGTAATATATCTTTAATCATTTCTAAGATACAATAGTTAAGAACTTAATGGAATAATAGTAAAATTTTAATGTTACATGATTTGGAGAATTTTGCTCTTACATCCGGTATTTTAGAATTTCAGATTTTGTTCTTAATTAAGTGTAACAATATACAAACATGGCTACCTATTTACTAATTTTGATTTGATAATCGCAGAATTCTTATATTACCAGTCGTTCCTTCGTGGTTACCATGCTTCTTAGGTTTTGGGACTTCAATGACAAGTGACTGGGACTTTAAGTGACAAATGACTGGCTTGAGTAGATCAAAAGCAGTTGCGTGCCTTAAAACCTATACACTAGAAAAATACTTCAATGTTTAGCTTCCGAAGTTAGACACGAGGATAGGAGCTCAATTTTAGTCTGTCTTGGAATTCCATATTGATTGTATTATTTTTTTTTTTATTTCTTTGGGTGCTTCTTTATCTTTGAGAAATTCACTACCATACAAGTAGCTTACACCCAAACACTGTAGTTTTTCTTGTATATAGTTGCCAAACGTAGCTAATGAGCACAGTCGACTATGTTATTCATCCCGATCTACGAGAATAGATGTATCTATACATATACAAGTGTATTTTTGCAAAGTCGAATGCAATGGCCGCGGATGTAATTTCTACTTGAGATGTCTTAACCCATATTCAACGCTGATAACCTCTATGTTACCTGCATCACATACTCTATTTTAGGTAATGTTAGACCGCCCGGCTCCCCTGCTACCAAAAATTAAATAAAAAATTATTTCGTTTTATGGAATTAATAATATTTATGGGAAATTCACCTTAATGGACGTGACATAATAGCAGATAAGATTTGATTGAAAAAACTTGAAAAAAAAAAAAAAAAAACAATTTTGCCACAAATAACATCAACTAGTTTTACTCTTCGCCAAATAAAGAATATCGGTAGAAATTAAATAACCTGAAAAATCTTTATCCGAAGAGTATGTGCGAAGTTGGTGTCGTTTGGCGACAGGTGCTCTGCCATAAGCACTATAATAAAAGGCTTCTTGCATCAGTGTAAGTGTTTCTTGGAAGTTTAGCACAAAACTATTTGGATCTAAATTAGCTTCGGAGAATGACTCTAACGAAACTAGAAATTCTTATCAAACAAACTTCTTCGAATGTATCCAACTACCATTGTACTTTAAAAACAAATAACAAGAAGTACTGGAAGCATTTTATGGCCTTGAAACAAATGTAAATTAAATATTTGATCTTTTCTGTGTGCATATAGGATAAATTTGTGTGCCAGAACTGATAATATTTGAAAATATTTAAGCAGCATTCATCGATGTGCAGTCGTTGGTAGCAACCAAATTTCTGAGACTGTTACTACTACTACGTTACTTAGACTATTAGTACTACTACGTTACTATTACCCCCTTCCACTACTCCCCGTGAATAGTGTGTAGCAAACAGTGCAGCTCAATTGTAGTTCAGTTATCGTGAGAAGCAGATGTCGCTTTGTCTTATTCAGGGTGTCCTATCACCTTATCCGACTAAGAAAATTAAGTTTTCAGGATATATATATATATATATATATATATATATATATATATATATATATATATATATATATATATATTAAGTTACTAAGAACTTGGTAAACCGAATGGGTAATTCAAGGAGGATGAAATCCTGAGAGCTCAATGTGAATCCAGACTAAATGTAAATTTAAATGTTTTTAAATGTATTTATATATATATATATATATATATATATATATATATATATATATATATATATATATATATACGTAAAAAAATTTTATATATATATATATATATATATATATATATATATATATATATATATATATATGTATATACGTAAAAATATATATATATATATATATATATACGTAAAAACATTTTACGTATATATATATATATATATATATATATATACGTAAAACATTTACACGAGCAACCATTAAAAACTTATGGTATTTTTAAAATATCGTTTATCACTTAGCAGTCTTTATCCATATATATGTTTTTGTTTTATGTTATAATTTTTTTTATATATATAATCTTACTTAATTTTAATATGAATTTTCTAAATTTAAATTGTTTTTAATTTTTAAAATGTATTTCACTTTTAAGTATAACTTATTTTTGGAAGAGTGTTTTCAAATAGGAACATACATATATGTGTGTGTGTGTGATTTGTCTATTACTTTGTATATTACCATTTTTATGTTCATGAAAAAAAAATATTAACTCTATATATCCCTATATATATATATATATATATATATATATATGTATATATATTATTTCATTTTGGTAATTATTAGTTTATCTAATGTAACATGTTTCTATACATGTAAATGTATTTTCGATAAATAAAACTTTTGTCTATTATTGTATTGGTGTGTATCAAATTCAATTTATAACATATTTTTAAGCAATAGATTTATTATAATTTTTCTTTCAACGAATAATTATATCATCAGTTCAAACTTTGATTTAATATATGTTGTAACAGAAATTGCCTTTTACGTTATTTTTTCAGCAGTACGAAAATAGTTCCCATAATTGCATTTTTGTATTGGGGTATTATAAAACCTTTTTGCGGATTATCCACTTTCGGAAATCGGAGGTCTCTAACGCAGAGTTAATATTTTTTTCATGTGCATAAAAATGATAATATACAATGTAATAGACAAACACACACACACACACACACACACACACACACACATATATGTATGTGAGCGTGTGTGTGTGTGTATGTGCATGCGTGTGTGATTGTGTATATGTGTGTATGTGTAGTTGAATGATCTGTACATGTTATGTCTATTTTTTTATTTTAATACCCTCAAATGCACGGATCAATTTCTTAATGTCGTTGTTAAATTGATTAAGGAAGAAGCCGTAGTTATTATCATTTCTTTTATTTTTCCAAGTAATTTCAATCTCATCCAAGATAATCTTCAGTTGTGAATTTCTTTGTAAATGCACATGAAACGCGTTATGTTATAATTATGAACAGGTATGAATACGCTCTGTTATAGCCAGTTTAAGAATTAACAGTTCAGAATAATATGCATGTAAAGGAGGAAATTTTAGTTATTTTATTATTAATGTGTTAAAACATTTTATCACAATAGACATGATATGTCCATATTATTCAATCAAACATGCTTGAATGAAGATATACTGCCTAAATACACACACACACATACACACATATATATATATATATATATATATATATATATATATATATATATATATACGTTTAAATGTGTCAATATCTGCTGACTCACTCATGTCTTCTCTCTCCCCCCTCACTTCCCCACTTCGTTAATTTACATATGTTTAATACGGCCCGTCAAAAATGTGTAAATTTTCTTTTCATTTTTTGTTTGGAAGTAAAGTCTGATGATCCGCAGTCCTTTTAAAAGGGCTGTGGTGAAATAATTTATTAGATGGAACTTTAAAGTGGTCTGTTTTTATTTAAATTATTTGCTCTGGATTCACATTGAGCTCTCTGGATTTTACCCTCCTTAGGTTTACCCATATGGATTACCTAGTTTTTCTTAAACTAAATGTATATATATATATAAATATATATATATATATATATATATATATATATATATATATATATATATATATTTCTGTGCTAATAGACTTGGGAAAGTTATTAATCTTCTTCTCCCTTCAGTAATGGGTAACAGCAGAACAGCCAGGGTTCTATAGCCTTGGATGGTAACTGTTCTAGGAAAAGGACAACTTGAATTCAAAACCTGCGGGGGCCGTTTAGGGACCATGGGGCACGTAGTGCACCAGGTCTCTACATTCCGCCCTTCAAAAAATGTGGATGGTCCTGCACGAAACCTTCGCTACTATAATCAAATCATATGTGGTAGTGTCTGGCTGTCGGTTCCTAGGGTCTGAGCAGCTTGATCTTTATATGTCGAATACGACGGTAGAGTCCAGAGCGCCCGCACGCGCGTGTATATATATATATATATATATATATATATATATATATATATATATATATGTGTGTGTGTGTGTGAAAAGTGTATATAAATATAAATAAATATAAGTATGTATAATTATTTATATATTATATACGCGGTACTTATTAGAAAGCACTCAATATCATAGATAGAGCTAACATAACAAACTCACACACACATATATATATATATATATATATGTGTATGAAGAAATATAGTTTTAAAGTGTGCTTATGAGATAATGTGTTTATGGGATAAAATGCTCTATATGAGAGATAGAGCGTATGTAAGTATAAAAGTGAACATTGAATTCAACACCCAGAGGCGACAGGCTTTTTCATGCTAGAGGCAATCGTCAGGCCACGTGTGATGTTTTTTTCTCCAATATATATTCGAAAAAACCAACACACATGATCTGACTTTGCGTCTGAACATGAGACAGCCTCACGCTTCTGAACCTTGACTTCAATGTTCACTTATATATATATATATATATATATATAATGATAATATACATGCACACACACACACACATATATATGTTAAGAAATGGACAAGGTAAATAATTTATTTACCGGTTTGAATGTCCGAGAAATTTTTATAGAAAATATTCGTTCTTTGACAGGATAAACATTTTCTATGAAAATTTCTCGGACATGAATGTCGGTAAATGTTATTTAATACTGTTTATCATAAACAGATAAACATTTTAAATACTTGTATCTATAAATAACAACGTTAAACATAAAAGTGTCTTTAATAAATAAATTGTCGGACCTTGTCCATTTCTTAACATATGACGTCATTTGTTTACATTCGATACGCCAGAGCAGTTATGAATGTACGAGATTCATGGAAGATTGGAGTTTATAAACAGTAAATTCGACCTTGTCTACCGTAAGGTTCTTTGTGGCCGAGCGGTCAAGGCACGTCAGCGTATATGACGGTTCCGTATAGGATGCAGGTTCGAATCCTGTCAAAGAACGAATATTTTCTATGAAAATTTCTCGGACATTCAGGCCGGTAAATGTTATTTAATACTGTTTATCATAAACAGAGCATTTGCTTAAATACTTGTATCTATAAATAACAACGTTAAACATAAAAGTGTCTTTAATAAATATATATATATATCCGTATACTAATCGGTATTTTAAGGAAGCCAACTAAATTTACTGAACCAATTACGTGCCAGTCGAGAAGAATGAAAGAAGTCATCTAAAGAATATTGTTAAAAAGTTCTATTTATCTATGTAGTGTCTTTCAAATACTTTTAACCATACACTCACACTTTAATGAGACTTACCAGTCAAAGGAGAATCCGACAGAGCACAGGATTCTTCCGACCTCCGAGGCATGAACTCCGCGCCTGTTCATTATATGCATAACGACTCTCTTTCTCGTTGGCATCGGCAGATTGAGAGGGTCCAATGCCGGTCGCTTGCTATTTGCGTCTCAGTAGCAAGTTGTCCTCAAATTCCCCACCCAGAACCTACGAAGACTCTGCCCCTCGCTTCAGCAGCCGCCGGCAGCAAGGTCGATCCTAATTAATCTCGGTTGCCACTGCATCTGCACATATCTTTTCTGGCGTATAGCCGAACATTTCTACATGTCTTTCCTCAATTCACTATTGACGTATGACTTAACGTTTTCGACTTTTCCCTTCGTTTTCTTCTTTATTTGTTTCTTTCTTTTCTTTTTTTTCCTGATATCCCGTTAGCGAGTTTGCTTTCATCTTTTGTCTCTAATTTGTCATTCTGTATTGGGTTTTTTTTTTCTCGCCTGTCATAGATTTCTTTGTTTTCTTAAGTGCCTCTGTTCGCGGTTAACGAGTCTATATTAGTTGACTATCAGTAGACTATAGTAGGCACGGTTTTGTAGTGGGTAGCATCTCGGACTGAGGGTTCGAGGACCCGATTTCGAATTCCAGTTGGAATCCATTACATTCACTTGACATCCTTGGGAAAGATATGAATCCTCCTCTTTTTCTAGCTCCATAGGGAAAGACACACTCAGTTCTATGGTCTAGATGAAGGACAACGCTGAATTGGATACAACTGCGGGAGGTTGTTTTCGGACTATGTGGCACGTATTCAACCCTTTAAAAATTATGGTTGGTTCTGCACAAACCCTTCGACACTATCATCAAATCGAATACAACTGTAGAGTCCACCATTAGCAGGCTATTCGATCTGCCCCATACAACATTCCATTTTAAATTACCCAAAAATGGGTAGACATGTCGTTTTATAATGTCATAAGTTTTGCAAGTCTTCCTCATTGTCAATATATGTATTTTGTTTTCTTTTTATTTTCATTTTTGCTCTCTTTCTTTTTTCATTTTTTTTTTGGCTTTCTTCTCTATTTCGTCGACTTCTTTGTTTACTTCCAGTTCTGTCTGTTCTCTCTCGAACCTCTCCCTGATATTCTCACTTATGGTTATATTTCTGCGTCATCTATCTAATTTGTTGTTGTTGATTTCTTGGGAGGCATTTCACTTATTAACTCTCAAAATTAAAAAATTATCCGCAAAATCGAAACAGTAACATAAAAAAAACACGTGCATTTTGAAAATTAATCTTGGCAGAACGAAAATTTTATATGGATGCCGTGCATAGAAAGAAAGCCGTTCAGAAACGTCTAAACTGTCAGCTAGATACAACCGCATTCTGAAATCGATATCTTCCAGCGTGTAGACCATTCTTCCTCGAACTACGTGGACTGACGTATCTCAAACAAAGAATTGAAATAACATTTCATAAGGTATTTCAATAACAGCAGCATCTGTCGCTAAGAGAGAATAACGACACAATCAAGGCTAGTAAGGAAAACTCCATCAGTAACAGAAAGAGCAATAACAGCTACGGGGCAATGAAATCAATTTTCTTGAATAAATTTTTAAGAAAGAATTTATAGATCTTGACACACAACAGCACTGACTGCTTGGTCAATGAATGCTGAAGATTTTCCTAACAGCTAATATAGCCATTCAGTTATGTGCAATGCGTGTTTACGCATGTATCATTTCGTTACACGACTGACGAGGGATATTTTTTCCTGCAGTAGGTTGCCATTTCGTTCTGCGGTAAACCAGTTGCCATCCAAGGCTTTAGAACTAGATCTCTCCTGGTATTTACCCATAGCAGAGGGAGAGAATAAGAGGATTTATACCTATCCCAACGGTTTTACCGCGTAAGTGAATCGTATGGATCCGACTGGAATTCGAACTCCGCTCTCCGATTCCTCAATCCGAGCCGCTATCCATTATAACCATTATACCATTACTATAACCATTATCATAGTCGAGCTTCTTTGTGTTTTTCTTCTTCTTTGATCGAAACACAGTGGAGTAAAGGATGGCGAATTGAGAAATTGAAGCACCGAGTTTGAATTCTAGTCGAATTAGTTATTTGTGAAAAGTATGAATCCATCTCTTCTCTCTACATCCCCAGCTATGGATAAATAGCAGGACTGACTGCGTATCATCCGGTCTAGGAGAAGGACAAACTTTGAACTCAAAACATCCAACTATAGGCCAAGCGTGGTTTATATGGTTGAATATATGATCAATAAGGAAGTGTCTCCTCTAACAGAAGGAGAGTACCCTGACTTTATATTTGGATCCAAGACAGGTTAACCTTAACCCTGGAGTTAATTTCTTCTTCAACGCTCTCCTTTTTTTTTTTTTTTTTTGTTTAATTCAGGTTAACCCTTCTCTGAGACAATAAGACAATCAATACTGTCGATTCGTAAATCGAGGATGGCGATATACAGGATATTAAATTATAAATTAAAAAAAAAACTATTACAATGACAATGCATACTATTGCATTGGATTTCTTTAAATATTTCACATTAAGTAAGGCGGTAAAGCCACTAAGACACATGTGCGTTATTGAGAGTGAAGGAATCCGAGATAATCAGTAAGAAGAAGGGACAAGAAAAAGAACAGGTTCAAAGCCAGAATTGAGTTCCTCAACTGAGAAGCGCGTGAGAAGAAACATCGTATAGTTACATCTAGCACTTTCAACTGTAAAATAATGTGACCTAGTTGCCAATCTAGCACTGCGTTTAAATTGGAAAAGTCGCGGTGCCAAAGAGGAAAGTTCACCAAAATATATACCTTGAAAATATTTAGACAATATGACACAGGGAGGCTACATTATGACGATCACAGAGTAACTGAAGACGAGGTGTCACGTCAGGACGAATAATATTGCAGATTATTTTTGAATACGTAACAGCAGCATCGTATTAGATACGAAAGCACCGTTCGGTGTATGATGGAATGGAAGGCTTATAAATATGTAAGATAGATTCTGCTGAGATAAAGTGTCTATAACGTCACATTTAAACAAATTTGCTAGCTGAACACCTAGCAGTTAATTTAACATTATCTTTCTACTTCATGTCAGTGGAAAATATTATCGTGAGAAGGTGCAATGTGTAACTCTCCGGGGGGGGGTAGTATAGAAGGCAAAAAAGATTGTCTAGAATGATTAAAAGCAGTCAGATTATTTTGGGAAGTTTTAAAAATTATAAGCCATTTATTGCTCCAGTTAGCAATACATTGAAGATCCTTTGTATATCAGTTGAAGATTTTATTTTGTCCAACATATCAGACATACAATTAAGACAAAACTACATAGTTTTGTTCGTAGCAAAGATACCGAATCTAGTGCTGATGACATCTAGAAACTACACCCTTATGCAAATTAAGTGAAACAAAATGAATAATTCCGTTATTATATACTCTTGTTTCGTATTTTTCCTAAGACTCATGACCCAGTGCATATCTTAGTACTTCGTATGCACATTCTACGAAGTCGTTCTTTGCAGATTGACCACAGATTCTTGATTAGATTTAAACCAGAAAAGTTTCCACGCCATTCTGTAGTACTTTGACTTGCCAGTGTGTTCGTGCATCATTACATTTTTCGTACGCTTCCTTGGAGTAACGTTCATCACAGACAGTAGCCGTAGGACAACTAATCGTCAGTTGAGACAATAGTGTATGATGCAATCACGGATGACGCTATATTGCTCAAGGCCAAACAAATTTCATCATACACCCCGAAAACTGATTCATATTACACCATACCACTACAAATGACTTAATCTGAGAAAAATAGAAATCGATTACACCCTGTCACTCCAGTGGGCCTAAAACTGACTTATATGGTGAAAGAAAGGAAATTAATGCAGTTAATTAAATTAATTTGCATAAGGGTGTGGATTCAAAGATAGAGCCGTGGGGAAAAAAACCTATATTAATGTCTAGGAGTATGACCGATCAAGATAACATGCATTTGAAGATTTGATAAAAGTGATTGAATTAAGTCAGATACTTGTCAGGACCAAACAGGCCTTAGAGATAGCCAAAGCAACATCCCGATCGTATCTAAAGCCTCACAGATACATTAAGCAGTAACCGTTAACACATCAGCGGTTGACCTACAGAAGAAAAAGCCATATTATATGTATGAATGCAGGTCATGCGAGGTGATCTGTTTAATCAATTTGTAGTTGATTAGAATCTCTCGTGATGCCAAGAGGAGATAGAATTCTAACAGGTCGATTGTTAGAATTTACATGTAAATCTTCATCCTGAATCAGAAATATGCATTTATTTCTTTACAATAACAAACAATGAATTGCCATGCACATTTTGAAATATTACGCTGCAAAATAATAAAAAAATAAAAATAAATCATAACCATGAATTATGTTCCAGACTAAAAAAGTTGAATAAAATAAATAAAATCAGGAAAACATAAAAAATAACCCTACAATAAATCTTTAACCATTGGAGGATTATGAGTTATTTTAAATGCTAGGAATTCTGCTCAGCCACGAGCGCGCGCAAACAAACACACACAAGTCAAAACTAAGAGGCAACTGTCTGTTTCCTGCTTGGACGCAGTTACGAGGCTATGTCTATATATGCTTGTGACTAGTACATTATACATACCAAGGTCTAGAGTGATATTCTATCGGTTATCTGGTAGGCGCTAACGGCTATCTGTTAAAATATTCTAAAGTCGATAGACTATATTGTATCACTAAAATTATATATATATATATATATATATATAATTCTGAACAGGTTTTGACTTTTTACTTCTTATCTACCTATCTGTATATATATATATATATATATATATAATATTAGTGCTCAATATATATATATATATATATATATATAAATTTCAAAGATGATAGAAACCACATAGAACTCAATGTCCAGGACAGAGTATGAATATAATATAAAAGGCTGAAACACTAATATTCCATGGTTATAACTTATTACATTGGAATCGTAATCACGGTCCAATACATCAGACCTACAAATTCAAGAAGAAATGGAAAATTTCTTTTTGCATTTGTAAGTCTGACGAATTGGATCGTGACTACGATTCCAATGTAATAAATTATAACCATGTAATATTAGTGTTTGAGTTTTTATATTATATATATATATATATATATATATATATATATATATATATATATATATATGTTATGGGGTCCTTTTTCATATGTGGACTCTACCAGTGTTACTTGGACGGCTACCGTTAAATACCCAGAGTAATCGGATAGTGAGAGGGTAGTCGGAAAGAGAGAGAGAGAATATACGAACGGAGATAGAGTAAGGGAACCTCTTGTAGAAGTCAGTTACAAGCACGTTACTTCGAGACTGTATATATCTATCTGTATGTGCTACTAACCGCGTTCCTGGAGTTACTAACAGTATTATTCTTTGTATGATTGTGTAAATACATTTTATTTCTTATATTTAATTATTGCGTTTGTTCTTCATTGGAGACCGAATTCATCTCGGAATCCACAAATATATATATATATATATATGTGTGTGTGTGTGTGTGTGTGTGTGTGTATGTGTGTGTGTGTGTGTATGTATATACAGCTATTTAAGTAAATGCTCTTTTTATAATAAACAGTACTAATTACATTTACTGGCTTGAATGTCTGTGAAATGTAGTAAAAAACATGTGTCCTCCGACAGGATTCGAACCTGTATCCTACCATCGTTTGATTTGACTTGCTATACCGCTCTCCTACAGAGGAAGCGTCTATTTAACACAATCACATTTGTGTTTTGACACAATAAATTTCCCAAGATAATTCTCGAACGATCATATCTGCTCGAAGCGTATCTCAACGTAAACAAATGGAAACATGTATATTAGGAAATGGACTAAGTCCGACAATTATTTATATTTTTCTGTTTATACGTTATTTTTGTAGCTTAATTATTGAAGAAATTGCTCTGTTTACAATAAGCAGTATTGAATTCATTTACCGGCGTATATATATATATATATATATATATATATATATATATATATATATATATGCTCTATATATATATATATATGAGCACTTTTTATTAGCAGTTAGTTAATTACTCGCATCGGTTTTTTTTTCTTTGGGCTTTGGACCTGTATGCTGTACGATTATTTTCGACAGACGTCCATGTTCCTAGCTCTTTTTAAAAACCTTTTTTTCCTTCGAGATTGATTTGACCATTAGCAAATCAAGAATCCGAAGGTTTTCCGAGACGAGTGTAGTCACATATATATATATATATATACAAACAAACACAGAGATATACAGATAGATATGATACAAAATATAGTTTTAAAGTTTGCTATATTTATAGGTTAAAGTGTTCACTATCAGGAAGAAAGCGTATGTAAATATAAAGATTTTACTAGAAAATTGTTTTTAAGCATGAAACAGACACTGGTCACTGTGTATTGACTTCAAAGTTCAGTTTCATATATATGTCTGTGTGTGCATGTGTGTGTCTGTATGTGTGCGTATGTCTGTATGTGTGTGTGTGTGTTCATGACCATATAACAAACCATCTCTTCTAAAAATATAATGTGACTGTCGTGTGTTACATGGAATTAGTAACACGGACAAATGGTTGGTCTCCCTGAGGCTAATTTGTTCAATAATAGCTCGATGATAGTGACAGCAAGCGTGCTCATTACATTGGCTCAGATGACAACGGCGGTGTCTTGGAGTCGATAGTAGGCAGCATTTGAAGAAAAAAAAAACATGGAGTTGATCTTGATAATCAGAGAAATGCTAACATTTCACTGCTTCTAAATCCAAGTGTTGTTCCCTCTGTGATGCAAGCTTCTGTTATTGATTATTCGAGATCCGTTTTTTTTTCTTATTTTCCCCCTAAATTTGATTGGTTAAGGGGGAAAGCGGACAGTACGCTTGAACGAACGCCTAATCATTCACGTGACTAGTGAGTTTACTTTTGATTGGAGAGGAAGCCACCAATCTTGATATCAGTTCAGAAGAGATTAAAACGTTGTCCGTCAACGTCAGCCTTTGCTATTTCACTTAAGACAAACGATGATTTGATACAAGCCGATACGGGCAAACTATGCCTCGATGCATTGATTGGTGTATTCATTTCACTGTTTCTTCCTTAATTCTCTCTCTTTCCCGAATCTTCTATATTACACACACAGACACACACATTATATATATGTATATATATATATATATATATATATATAGATAGATCGATAGATAGATAGATAGAAAGATATAGATGATGTTATATAGAATAACGTGCATTTTAGCGATTGGGCCACAAAGAAGCGTTCGGTTAGCAAGGTCGATTTTACTGTATTTAAATATGACGGTTCCGTATAGGATACAGGTTCGATTCCTGTCGGAGGACGCATATTTTCTATGAATATTTCTCTGACATTCAGGCCGGTAAATGTTGTTAATACTGTTTATTATAAACAGGGCATTTACTTAAATATTTGTATGCATAAAAAGAACGTATAAACATAAAAAATGTCTTAAAAAATAATTGTCGTACTTTGTCCATTTCATAATGTGTGACGTTATATATATATATATATATATATATATATATATATATATATATATATATTGTTATGGAGTGGTTTCACAGTGAAGGCTTGTATTTCACTAAGTCGGTCCTAAAAAGGTTCGACGTACAGAACGTTAGGAAATTGTTATAATAGGTAATGACGCAGCAATCTAGTTGTGGTGACTGATACTTTAATGTCTGACATAGACTGACTCACCAACTCACTGAGCGACTTCGCGACTGCTGCTACTACTACTCATTATAGGTGGGAGAGTTTATTAACGATAGAATAGGTATGTTTCAGTATATATATATATATATATATATATATATATATATATATATATATATATTTATATATATATATATATATATATATATATATACTTTAGTTAATATAACCAGTACAAACGAAATGGTACCAATATAATCAGTACAAAAAACATTTATTAAATAGTAATTATCAAGTATATGACAGAAATGAAGAACTCGGAATGAAAGGTTTTAAGTCCGGGATTTTTTCAGACACGCCTATGTCCTTCATCAAGGGAGCGAGAAATAAACAGAGAAATTGTAGTTACACACCGACTGATGTTTTTTTTGTAGACGGGTATTTCCTGGTGGAAATCATATTATTAACAAAAACCTGATCTCTGTCTGATTCCTCGCCGTGCGAAACTTCATATATATATATATATATATATATATATATATATATATATATATATATATATATTATTAATGTAATTATCGATATATCGATATATTAACGAGATAAAAACTCGCAAAAATTTTTTATTATAATGTGGAATTATTATATACTTTATTCTATATATTTTGCTACACGTGTTTCGGGTATTGTGACCTTTATCAGGCGAAGAATGTTTAGTTCCACATACTAAAGGAATGAATTTTATCCCCTTTGTTAAATTTTTTAACCATTGTGTTGTGGAATGATTTCACAGTGGAGGCTTGTATTTTTACTAAATCGGTCCTAAAATAGGTTCGACGTACAAAACGTTAGGAACTTGATATAATAAGTATGACGCAGAGTAATTTAGTTGTGGTCGCTGATACTTTCGTATTCGACTAACTGTTGTCCGCTATTTTTTTCACGTATACCGTCGGTGTTGCTCCTTCACTATACTCAACTTTTTTAAGTACACCGGTTTTCTCTAATCTGTCCAATTCTTTATCTAACTGTTCAATTGAGGCACATTCCTTTTCTTTTTTAATATCGCCCGAGCGTTTTGTTTTAGCTGGAATTTTGCCTCCATCTTGGAACACGTTCACAAACCTGGAGAAATGCTTCCTTAAGTTTCTTTACTAATGTTTGGGCTTCGGTGTTTAAACTTTCTACCTTGTAACAGAAGGAATTTATCGGTAGATTCCATAATTGGAATTCTGTTATCCAATTTTTACCTCGTTGGACATAATTTTCTTATTTTATTGTCTTTATTTTTTGACCTGCAGTGCGAGCTATTATGACCAACACTTTTACAGTTGAAAAATATTTATTCCTAAAATTGCCATATCTGTACCAGTGTAGTTCACCGCAAGCAAGACTGACTTTCTTTTTTGTAGCGTATTTTCTTTACATGCGACACGCCAAACTGTTCTCTCTTTTTTGAATCTCTCTTTACGCTAACATATCTTGTGCAGTTTACTGCCAACTTCTATACCGTAAGACTTGGATTGCTTTCCAATTTTGGCAGTACAAATTTTCTCAACTCTGCGTCTCTTTCCGATACCAGCCCTTGAACAAACACCAAGCACTTAAAATTGTCTGCGCTTAACTCTGCCAGCTTGAATTCTTCACAATGCTTATTCACATTGGCTGTGTACGCTATTTAGTCTTGTTCGTCATCTTTCATCAGATTCAAACATTTCCACCTCTTGTGAAACAAAGATGTCTTTTTACTAACTAATTCACTTAATACATTTACCGCCTCGGTAATTGTCAACTCGCTTGTTTTTGTTTTTTTCGGTAAGATGTAGTTTACAAATTTGTTATGCTCAGCAGTTCCTAATTTGCTTAAAAGAAGCCTAACCTTCTTTCCTTCAGACCACGAGTGGCAGTCCTCGTTATACACGTCCGTATATTTTTTATAATACTCTTCAAAAGGTATCTCTTCATCTGAACTGTACGTGAATATTTCAATTGAATTCCATATTGTATTCTCTGGGAAAGAATCATTTTGTAGATTTTTCTCTTTCCTCTTTTCAGTTATTTCCAGAATTTTGTTTTGAAACTCCCTATGCATCTGTTCCATTTCTTGTTGAAATTGCATTTGTCTATTAAAAGTTTCCTCCTGTAGTTGCATCTGGAATATTTTCTGTTGCTCTAATCTTGTCATCTGTTGTTCCGACTGGAACTTAACGAATTCCCGTAATATATTTTTGCATTCCTCCATCTTCGCAAAAAATGCCTAAATACTGTAGAGGGTGGGCTCCTACGGATTTGCCGTTCGTGACCTATTTGAGCAAACTGTATTATCGAGAAAAGAAAAAAAATATTTCTCAGTTGAGAATACGACAGATTTTTTGTCACTAATTTGACGTCTTGGCTTGCGAAAAACTTTGCCAATTTTTTTTTTTTTTTTTTTTAAGTGTGAATCCGAGATTTTGTCGCCGAAATTATTTGTGGCGAGCGAATCTTTTCTTCCTCCGTATGAGTGCGAATTTCCTCGCCAAACATTATTGTGGTGAGCTAATTTTTTTTTTCCTGCGTATGAGTACGAATTTCGTCGCCAAAATTTGTTATGGCGAGCGAATTTTTTTTCTTCCTCCGTATGTGTACGAATTCCGTCGCCACAAGTTTTTATGGCGAGCGAATTTTTTTTCTTCCTCCGTTTGAGTACGAATTCCTCGCTGCCAAATATTGTTGTGGAGTGGCTTCACAGTGGAGACTTGTATTCGTACTAAATCGGTCCTAAAATAAATCTTGTTGTGGTCGCTGATACTTTCGTATTCGACTAACTCTTACTACTCCTACTTATTATATGTGGGAGAGTCTATTAACTATAGAATAGGTGTGTTCCACCATAACACATTGTCTTTTGTTTGTAGCAGTAATGATCTGAATTCATCTTGGTTTGTCAGAAAAATCTTCCTTTGCTTGAGTGTAATAAAAAACTGAAATTTTGTCAAAGGAAAAGTGAAAGAAAGGAGGATGTCTTTGTTTGCATCTTTTTATGCCCTCGTGTATCTGTTCAATCCTTCCCCTCTATTATATATATATATATATATATATATATATATATATATATATATATATATATATGCAAGACTCTTTCGGTAAATATTGAATCGAGTTCTCTCAGTCACTCTGTATTTATCTATAAAATAAATATGCTTGAATTCACCTTCATCGCTGCCGTTCGCCAACGGCTTAATGGTAGAATCCCCGACTGACGCCAATTCAGTCAGGTTTTCAACCTAGCTAGAGGCAACCAGACGTCTAGTTACACTGATTAGCTGAGAGACAGCGAAACAATCTGTCTGTGGATAACACTATATATATATATATATATATATATATATATATATATATATATTAAAGCATAATTCTGAATTCGAAAATAGGATGCAAGTAAAAGAAAACTCTTATAAGGAACCTAGTAGTGTGTATTGTGCCGTCTGATTAGACATTTAGAAAGAATGAACAACTGAAAGTACGATAGGATCTAAAGCAGTTGCTGACGGGGTGTTTTGGTAGCTTCGAAACAGAAATATGATTTTCGAATCAGAAGCGATTTTGAATTTGATTTCTAACTCGTGAAAAGTTGAGGTTGTGGATTAAAAACGGAAGCGCATGTTTTCCTCAGCCGTCGGAAAACTTTAGGAAAAGGCTGTGTCAGAAACAAAGTTTCAGATGGCTATCATCTTCCACAGTAAAGTTTAAATGAAAAAGCGACAACTAAAACTTTCTTCCTCAGATCTTAAGGAATGAAAGTAAATTATTGTGCTTTGCCCCAAGTAACATAATTCGAGACTCGTTGTCTGAAACGTACTTTGAAAGAAAGTCTTTTATTTCTCTTCCTTCAACCAATTTAGTCCACAGACATAAGACGCACACACAGAACAAATAAGTGAACAACACAGACATTAGTTTGCTTTTGTATTCTGTTGACTGAGTTTTTCGATTCTTATTTAAATAAGGCGTATTTAGTAGGAGTGTGTCCGAGTGGTCGAAACGTTAGTGTTTCGATCATGCGAGCTTGTTTCGCATCTCGTAATGATCGGTTTGTCAAAACAGTTTCATCTTGCTATTATCAGTCTGAGGAATTAATCCCAGCGTGTGACACATCTTGGAAGCGCCCGAGTACCATGACATGGGTTGGTAGGAACTATTTAGGAATCTGCTCGGAAGCCATCATTAGTATTGCTCGTATAATTATTAAGTCATTATAATCAGTTGTTACGTTTGAGCAATGTTCAAATACAGATCATTCCAAAATGTATGGTCTTTCCCGTTCAGTTCTGTTAAGTCGAGTATACAGGTTGCAATAGGTAAATTATCGCCATTTTATATTTTTAATTTCGCGCATGCGCGTTGTTTTTTTTTATTTTGTCGACTGCACAGAATAGTAGGGTCAGTTGGGCACCGTCTGTGAGACAAAGAGCGCCATGACGTCATTCCCTCCACCAGAAATTTGGAAACGGCAGGCTGTATTGCTTGGCATTCACACCGGAAGCTCCAATACGAACACTTCTGAACGTTTGGGTGTCAATCTTTGTACAGTGCTAAATGTGAGTACAAAATATCAATAACTCCCTTTACCCATTTTTTTTCAAATTCGGACGAGCTGAGGAAAAAGACGTAAAGAAATTCGCAAGCCTGGGTGAAATTTTCTTTGGACCAATGAAAACTTTGAGTTCAAAGATATTGATCGGCGAGCTGAAGAAAAAGATAACACAAATTCGCGTGCCTATGGGAAATTTTCTTTGGACCAATGAAAACGTTGATTTTTACAGAATTAGCCGTTTAGCCTAGAAAATGAAAGAAAAAAATACCGACCCTATGCGAAATCCTTTTTGATATTAAATAAAGAGAAAAATTAAATCAACAAGAGAAGTGAGTTCAAAGTCACGTGAAAAATTTAATTTTTCTTCACACGTCCAGCGTTCAGCATTTCGCCAGTGTCAAATTACTCGCTAATTATATTATAGGCCGTAACGAAGCGCTTGGCATTTCAAAGAACTTTATTTCAACTATCCAAGAAAACTAAGTATTTCTCGTCATTACCATCCATTATTAACCTTCTTGGCGTGGGTAAACCAACTCTTCATTTCAACCCCGACGACCAACTCTACTATAGAACAACATCAAACTAGACTTTTAGCAACTCAAGAGAAAGCAAATACATAGGAGAGCTATGGATAATGCCGGAACACAGAGTGAAACATTCGCAGCACAAAATTCTTTCCAACGTGCATTTGAAACATCAGAACAAAGAGAAAAAAAGACTGCAAGCCGAAACAGCCAGAAGGACTGCAAAAGATCAGAGACAGGAAAAGCTGCGATAGGAAAGAACTGGTCTGCTGCTAAAATCTCTGGCTAAAGACAGGAAAGAGTTCATGCTGCTTGTGTTAAGAGGGCTGATAGCAAGGCAGTTGGCACTCATGAACAAAGACATGAAAAACTACTAATAGAGCTAGGTCTTCTGTTAGACTCAGGAAGAAATAGACGAAAGACTTGAAGCTATAAGAACTATGTCTGTTGATAGCAGGGTAGGAAAGATTCCTGAGTAAAGAGACGAAAGACGTCTGCTGCTAGCAGGGCAGTTGAGACTCCTGGGTAAAGAGATGAAATGCTACAAGCCGAAACTTCTGAATAAAGGCAAGAAAGGAAGCAAGTTGACAGAATTAGGGAATGGAGAACAGCTGCCCGTGCCTGAGAGCAGGGTACCGTCTGTCTTTAACTATCAACGAGAGCATGACTACGCTTCTGAAAAGGAAGTGACAACAGGCGTGATATCTAAAATCTCTCATAAATGTGAAGACGAAAACTTTGAAGGAGAAATTTCTGGAATGTACTGTTCAAGTGGCAAAGTCACTATTGCATTTTTGGAAGATCCATCGCAGCTTTTGAGGCTACTTCTTTCAGGCACCACGCAAGAGCCAAAACACTTTTTGGAAAATATTAGAAAGAATAATTGTGCTTTTCCAATGACATCATTTGGGGCTAACATTATCAGGAAGGTGGTTTCGGGACTATTTTTAAAGTGCAGAATCAGGTGTACCATAGGGTAGGATCACCCCGGCAAGTAACAAATGAATAACCACAATTTTTTCAGTTGAATTTTGTTAGCAATTTCCAAGAACAAGCCTCCAGGCGTATTTCCTCTGGGAATAGGCTCGAACATTCACTGAAACTGCAAGTGATGATATATTGTAGATATGACAATGGCAAAAGCTTTAAGAACTCCCTGGAAAGTGCTCCTACTCACAACTTTAACGTGATCATTAATGTAGACAAGCCAACTGCTGGGTTCCTTAGCAGTGGTTTTTCAAGGTGACAAACATAACAAGAGAGATATTGTTCTAAAGCGACGAGACAACACACTTTAACGATTTAATGAGATACACAGATTTTATAATGTTCTTCAGTATCCTCTGCTATTTGTTAATGATGAAGATGATTATTATTTCGGTATTAAACATTTTAATCCAAGCAATCCGTAGGATATTTTAAACAAAGAAGTATCGTTTAAGGAATTCTGTACGCACCGTTATATGACGCGTGGCAGCTCATTCAGTCATATTCATCAATCTCAATGAAGTTGACATGGCTGCTCACATTCTGGGCTAACATTATTATTGAAGGTGGTTTTGCATCCACTTTTAAAGCACAGGGTCAAGTGTACCATACGATTGCATCCCCACAGCAACTAACAAATGAAGAGCCACAATTTCTTTAGTTATATTTTGTTCAGTGTTTTCCAAGAACAAGCAGTTAGTCGTAATTCTATTTCACCTGGCACCATGCTTGAGCTTACACGGAGACTGCAAGAGATGATACATTGTAGAAATAGCTATGTCAAAAGCTTTAAATATGCTCTGGAAAGTGCTCCTACTCACATGTTTAATGTAATTATTGATGCAGACAAGTTACCTACTGGACAGCATCCAGGACATTTTAATGAACTCTCCTGCTATGAAATAGCAGTAGTTCTCCATGGTGACCAACATAACAAGAGAGATAATGTTCTAACAACATGCTTCAACAAATTAATGAGACACATAGACCTTATGATGCTCTTTAGTATCCTCTGCTATTGGTTAATGGGGAAGGTGGTTACCATTTTGCTATTAAACATTGTAATCCAAGCAATCCATAGGACAATTTAAACAAAGGAATTCTATGTGCACCATTTTATGACATGGGGCAGCTCATTCAAACATCTTCATCATCCTCTAGATCTCTTTCATAAATATGCAGTTGATATGGCTGCAAAAAAGGAGTCTGTGTTTTGTTAGAAACAATCAAAAGCAACTGCGATCGGAGAATTATATTCATCTGTCAGACACTGTAAACAGCGTAGCGCCTGTTAAGCTTGGGCTACTCTGTATTCTACCATCAAGCTTTACAGGAAGGCTTTGATACATGCATGAAAGGACACAGGTTGCCATGATCTATGTGCGCCAATATGGTAGGCCAGGTTTCTTTGTAACCATTACATACACCCCAAATTTGAAGGAAATTGAAGACAGACTTTTTATGTACCAAAAGGCCAAAACTATACCTAGCCACCTTGCTAGAGTCTTTCTCTAGAAGTTCCAGAAGCTGATGGATCTGATTAAAAAGGGGAAAACATTTAGGTCTGTAAAGTGTGTATACTACTGAGTGACAAATATGGGGGCTACCATATGCTCACATTCTAATTTGGCTGGCAAAAAAAATTTACACTAATGAAATTGACAGGATAATCTGACAGAGATTCAAAACCCACCGACAGACAAAGAGCTCTATGTAATTCTGAAACGGAACAAGTTATATGGCCTATGTGGGGAGGGCTTTAACTTCAATCCATTATGTCTGAAAACCAATGTATGCTCAAAGAATTTTCCCAAGAGATGTTTTACGGAAGCACAAACTGCTAATGACAGATGCCATCATTAGAAGCGTAGAAGCCCAGATGATGGTTGGTTTTCAGCAAAGGTTGGACAAAATGAGGCTAACAACCGATGGATTGTACGCTATTGTTACTTGCTGTCAAAGGCATTTAATGCCCACATTTATGTTGAGTTCGGCATCTCGGTGAACTCCATCGAGTATGATTACAAGTGCGACAGCAAAAGATCAGATGCGGCCATGTTTAGCTTGCAGCGGGAAAATAACCGAGATGAATAATCCAGCATCAAACTGCCAGATACATCACTAGTAATGAGGAATGTTGGTGCATATTTGACCTTCCACTACATGAAAGACACCCTGATATTTGCAACTTGCAGTGCATTTGGAAAACGATTAACGTGTCTACTTCACTGAAGCAAATGTTGTTCAAGAAGGAGACACAATGATACTACACACAGCTTTTTTCAAGCTGTTCTAAAATGATCCTTTTGCCTGCACACTGTTGTACCCCCAAGTGACACCTTATTACGTCTGTAAAGGCGAAAAGTTGTGGGTGCGTAGATTGATAGGTCAAGACATACAAGTACACATTGGCATTAAGTTTGATGAGTGTCTAGGTGGAGTGCACAATGTTCATCCCTGCCAAAATGAATCTTTGTATCTTCGTCTCCTTCTTCACCAAAAGGCCCATCATTGCAGGGTTTTAAAATTGTAAACAGACTCGTTGATCGGTCTACCGAGAAACATGCTTGAGTCGAGATTTGCTTGAAGACGATGTCAAATAGGAGGCAACAATGGCTGAGGTTACTGTGTTGCAATCCCCGAGGAATCTTGGGCTGCTCTTTGCAGTCCTATTGAAAACATGCGAATTAAGTGATCCTGTCTCTCTGTGTCATACGTATAGCGATAGCGGACATTTAAACAGAGATATTCACCATCAAAGATGATATTCTGCTATGTTGACGGGGAAGATTGCTTTGCGTCGCGGAATAAAAAATATCCATATGTTCGACAATTTTTGTCTTTATTTTCACCCGAAATTAAAGCAATGATACGAAGTTTAGAACGGCTCCTGATCAAACATAATAGACATTCGTTGTCTTTTATATTTAACAATATATATTTAAATAATGATCAGCTGCCCAATACACTATATATATATATATATATATATATATATATATATTAATTGATTTAAAATATGTTTGTTTTCGCTACGCAGAAAAAAATTCGCTTGAAGATGAAATGGAACTAATGTCTTTAATTTAATTACAAAATTAAATTCGGGGCTTTTAGCTTCCATTTTTGAAACATAGTTAGAACTGTGTAGCGAAAAAAAACATATTTTAAATCAATTAATTTATAATATTAAAGCTCTGTAAATTTACATTGAGCATTATTTTGTAAAATAAAAATATCTATAAGAACACCGGATTATATATCTTACTGTTCTTATATATTATATATATATATATATATATATATATATATATATATATATATATATATATATATATATATATATATATATTATATATAAAATTTAATTGTTAATAAATGTTTCACATTCTATATATTAAAATTCTATAAATTATATGCTAAATACGAGGTTTAGAACTATTATATACCGTACCTATAAACAATATTAGGTATGACCCATTCCTCATAAATACGTTGCATACTATTTTAAGTGGGTGTCAATATGCTGTCTAGGCTGTCAGCGTGAGATGTCAGCGTGGGAAGCTCTTGTCGTGTCGAACTCCTCTGCCCGAAGGCAGAGACGAACCCGGACGAGGCTATGCCGATGATCGGAATCTCGTCCGGTGGTGTAGACACATACCCGATCCGGCGTACAAGCAATTTTTGCCCGAGCCTACGGGCTCGAATTGACCCACATTAAATTTGGCTTTGTTCTACATTCTACCTCGTGGGAAGGCAGGTAAATACCGTAATATTCTGTCTAAGTAGCCGATCACTAGTAGACGTTTACCTACTTCACAGCGCTGTTGAATATTTTATTTTGTGTTATAAGGATTACCTTCGATTTGGTTATTCCTCATTCAGTAACCCTTTCTAGATTACAATACTCTCTTTTTTTCTCTCTCTCCATCTTTCTTTCATAAGATTATTCATTAGCTCAATACTCAGGTTTTTTTTCATAGCTTTTTCCTGTATCTTCTCTTTCTCTACCTTACCCTTTTGAATCTTCTTCACTCTTTCTGGTTCTTATTTGAATCTTGTACAAACTTATTCATTTTCATATACTGTTATATACCGTATCTTTGAACACTAATTAGTATGTCCCAATCATCATAAATACGTTGGACACTATTGTAAGTGTGGGTAATATTCTGTCTAAGTAGTCCACCACCAGCAGTGGTTTACCTACTTCACGCCGCTGGCGAGTATTGTATTTTGTTGATGTTATAAAGATTACCATTTCATTTCCAACCTCCGTTTTGGTTATTCCTCATTCAATAACCTTTCCTAGGTTCCAGTAGGAACTATGTTTTATTTATGTATTTATTTCGTCATTGATAGGCACGTGTTAGTAAGATGCTACGTATATAATAAAAAAAGATAAAGGAAGACGCCGGTATAAATTATTATCTCCTAATGGAGTAGAAACTGAAAATCACAATTCAGAAACGTGAATGGGTGAATAAACAAAAGTAATGAAGTAATTTCGAACTGTCGGCAAACAGACACATACATTTTGAAAAACAAGAAAAGAAGTGAGCCATGATCGAAAACAGGCTGTTAAAAGGATAAGTAATCTCCACAAAAATTTACGTCTATTAAAATGCTGTTTTAAAAGTATTTAAAAGAGAAACCTTTTATATATTCAAGAAAAAGTCTGTAAAAATCACGGAACCATATGCAGGATGCGATGGATAAATTGTCACCATTTTATATTTTTTTATTTCCCTCACTGTCGGGTTTTTTTTTTCTTTTTTTTTTTTGACTGCTCAGTATAGTAGGGTCAGTCGGACACCGTTTGTGAGAGAAAGAGCACCATGACTCACGTCACCCCGCCAGAAATTGGTAAACGGCATTCTATACTGTTTGGCATTCGCAGCAATACCAAATTTCATTGCTTTTCGATGCCAATCAGAGGACAGTAGAAAAAAAGAGTTGAATGAGTCAAATTGGAATTACGATGGTACGATAGCTCGGATAACACTCTGATCGTTTGTTGATGAGGGCCTCAGACTCAAAACAGGATGGCTGCTGGAATACCCCATGTCTGCCAACAGGACTCTGCACGATGCCACACAAGAAGGAAGCTCCAGACATGGCTATCAGACAATTTCTGCGACCACAAAACCTTTATTCCTAACACCCCAGATTGCAACCCCTTGATTAATATGTGTCGGGCTCAGTTGAGCGAGAGACCTACAAAACTCTTCGGAACACCAGATGAACTGCAAGCAAGGATTATGGCAGCATTCACCAACTTATACAAAGAGACCATCCAGAAGAGATGTACGATATTCCGAAGTCGTCTGGAGGCCGTCGTTAAAGCCAATGGCGATTTTACTGAATAAATGTACTATTTAGAATTTCAAGATAGCTTTGTGTAATATTGGTAGCTGAGATTTTAGTGTTATTTTCAAAAGGTTTTAAATTTATGTTCTGATATAAACATAAATACAAATACCGACTAAATTTTTCTTTGTGCCACATTTAAACTATGTCATTGACGAAAATTCATTCATCGCATCCTGTACACACACACACACATATATATAGATAGATAGATAGATAGATAGATAGATAGATAGATAGATATTCTCATTCCCTATAGAAAACTGGGCTCCTTTCTACGCCGCATCCGAACGAAAGTTGACGAAGAGTTGCAGAGGTCGTATTCATTCGGACGTGCAAACATTAGGAGTTTCAGTGAGGATTCACACAGTCCCCAGTCGCATATATATATATATATATATATATATATATATATATATATATATATATATATATATATATATATATATAATATCGCATATTGACTTCTGTTGTTAATAAAATGCAATATATCAGAGCTATAAACGTATAGTATTAAACATTCATTTTCCCTCACCAATATAACGACTCGTCCATTCATAACCCAATCTTCAAGTGCTGATTTAAAACTGACCGTTGAAAAATGCTAAATTTGTTAAATATATCTGGTTATCGCAATGATGAAGCAGTCCTTATTTAATTAATTTTTTTTTATTTTTTAAATAATGTTTTAAAATAAACGTAAAGGTGCTACCAGTGAGGAAAAATGTATATTTATCAACATTATATATATATATATATATATATATATATATATATATATATATATATATATATATATATATTGTAAATCCTTTCCGGCGTTCACTCGGGGGTGGAGGCAACACAATGGAGTCAACGAAAATCAGATGCAAGAGAAAGGATTTCCAAATAAAACATTTCAAAATAAAACATTTAATTACAAATACAAAAACGAATAAAGAAAAGAAAAAAAAATGTTTAACCAAGAGGAAAGGGATATTAGAAAATAACAGAAGGTATGAGCAAATAGATATGTATAACAAGATCAAGCCAATAATCAACTTATCTGTCTTGATGTACTAGTCGAGTTGATATCTCCACACAGAGTTTTAATTCTCGAGACTCATTATGCAAAAACAGTATTTCGTCGGCCGCCAATTTCCTTGGAGAGTTTTTCTTTCGGAATCGCCTGGGATCTACACCGACGCATACGGGCGTTCATTGGTCAATACGTGTTGGTATGTAATAGTTTTTTCCTTCTTTAGCCTACAGAATTTGCTGTTTTCTTTATTCCGGTGAGCAGTCCATTACGAATCGTAGCTATTCATCCGCCGCTGGTTAGACAGGAAACTGCCTCCTTTTTGCTGTCCCCAAAGTTCGTCACGTTGGTTTCCTTTCATTCTTGACCGGGAACGTAGGGGGGATGGGGTACAAATCACAAGGCGGTTGCGTGATGGCCAAATATCCAAGCAACCCTCAGTAGGGTTTGATCACGAGATCGCAACAGGGCAGCCTGATGTTTAAAAATCAGGAGGTCAATTAAAATTTTATATATATATATATATATATATATATATATATATATATATATATATATATATATATATATATATATATATATATATATATATATATATATATATATATATCTTGTCATAGAATACATTACGATGGCTAATAAGATACCCCTAGAACTCCAAACAATTGCGGGCAGACCTGAAGACAAGTTGCTGTTTATTAAATTTTATTTGATATTAAATTACACTTTTATTTTAAAGATTGAGAACTTTGCATTATTTTTTCGTTTTAATTTTGGTATGCCAGCAGTCATATAAATATTATATATATATATATATATATATATATATATAATTATTATTTATAAAAAAATAACATAAGTATGTTATAAAATCACTACAAAAATAGCCATTTTGTTTCAACACACTCGGTGTCTTATATATATATATATATATATATATATATATATATATATGTCTGTGTGGGTGTGTTTGTGGATGTGTGTATGTTGGTGTTCCTTGTGGATTATAGGCCCACGGTCTAAGATCTTTTTTCTTTCTTTTGACGTGCCGTGGCCTTTCAGGACGTAGCCGGTCATGGCTCTCCACCACCCTCTATCCCTTGCAGCTCTCAACAAGTTATTTTCCTCTGCTTCATCTCCCAGACCACGTTCTGTCATCCACTTGCTTAAGCCCGCCAGGTATGTCATGCATTGTTTTCCCTTGTCTCTCTTTTAATCTGTTCGACCCGTGAGTATATGATTCTCCAGGACTTTATTCCTCATTATCTGTCATCAGGATTAAATAGGCTTTATATGGTAGTGTGGTTAAATCCCACACCCAGTGGATTGTTAGAACAGAGCCGACCTAGACTACGAACCAAGATTGGAGAGTCGAGTATTTTACTGATAGCTGGAGGAAAGAACCGACACATTTTCTTTTCACATAGGCATTTTTCGGAAGTGAACTCAATGACCTCCCAATTTCAGCACCGATAATGTCTATGCTACGCGCAGTCATATTTTAGATTTTACTTTATACTCTGTCTACCGAGAAAGTCTATGGATAATTAAAACGAATGTTTCATTATAAATGCTTAACCTTCTTTATAGGTATATCTTACAAAAATGTCATTTTTTTTGCTTTATAATGATGTCCACATTTTCAAAAAGATTTTAAATTCTAAAAAACAGAAAACAACAAGTAACGACTGAAAAATTGTCAACTGGTTATCAATCGAGATGAAATTACATTTACAATTTTTCCATGCTAATGCACAATATTGAAAATGCCTAGATCAAAGTTTTGTAGAACGTCATGACAGAATGTAATCGATAGAAATAAAGACAGAAAGAAAATTATGCAAGAAACATATTCAGTAATAACGATAGATATATTGGCATAGATAGTTATATAGAAACAACAATATTACAAAACTTACGTTCAGCATTGACGGAATATATGCATAAAAAGAGCTTAAAAAAGAAAAAGGAAAGAAAGAAAAAGAAAGAAAAAAGAAAAAGGAAAGAAAGGAAAAAGAAAGAAAGAAAGAAAGAAAAAGGAAAGAAAGAAAAAAGAAGAAAGAAAAGGGAAAGAAAGAAAAAGAAAGACAAAGAAAGGAAAAGGAAAGAAAGAAAAAAGAAAGAAAAAGGAAATAAAGAAAACGTAAAGAAAGAAAATGAAAGAAAGAAAAAGAAAGAAAGAAAAAAGGAGAGAAAAAAGAATGGAAAAGAAGAGAAAGAAAAAAGGAAATACAGAAAAAGAAAAGAAAGTAAAAGAAAAGAAAGAAAGAAAAAGGAAATAAAGAAAACAGAAAGAAAAAGGAAAGAAAGGAAAAGTAAAAAAAGAAAGAAAGGAAAAGGAAAGAAAAAAGAAAACAAACGAAAAAGAAAGAAAGAAAAAGCAAAGAAAGATTAAAGGAAATAAAGAAAAAAAGAAAGAAAAAAGAAAAAATCTTCAAATTGTATTATCTTCAGTACTGACGTATATTTGGGAAAAAAGAAAGAAAAAGAAAGAAAGAAAGAAAGAAAGAAAGAAAGAAAGAAAGAAAGAAAGAAAGAAAGAAAAATCTTCAAATTGTATTATCTTCAGTACTTACGTATATTTGGAAAAAAAAGAAAGGAAAAAGAAAGAAAGAAAGAAAGAAAGAAAACGCCGCAAAGGATATATTCGGTACTAACAATATATACAGGGTGTGGCAGAAATACCTCTCACATATAACTCCCCAAAGAACCTTTTCCTGCATTAGCATTGTGTGGGAGGTATTTCTGGGAGGTATATGTGGGTCGTATTTCTGCCACACCCTTTATTTGCATCGATATATATAATGTGAGCACAAAAGTTTTGCGAAAATCATATTCAGCACTGACGAAATATATTCGCAAAGAAAGAAAGAAAAACGAAAGAAAGGAACCATTTTGAAAAGATTTTATTCAGTTGGAACAATATATATCTGCAGATACAGAAAGAAAGAAAGAAAGAAAGAAAGAAAGAAAGAAAGAAAGAAAGAAAGAAAAAGCTGTAAAAGAAAGAAAATCATATTCAGCATTGACGAAATATAGTCGCAAAGAAAGAAAGAATATAAGAAACAAAGGAATCATTTTCAAAAATATATATTCAGCAGGACCGATATATATCTGCATAGAAAGAAAGAAACAAACAAAGAAAGAAACAAAGAAAGAAAGGAAAGAAAATGCTGAAAAAGAAAGAAAATCATATTCAGCATTGACGAAAGATATTCGCAAAGAAAGAAAGAATATAAGAAACAAAGGAACCATTTTAAAAAGAATATTCAGCAGGACCGATATATAGCTGCATCGACAAAAAGAAAGAAAGAAAAAAAAGAAAGATCGAAGAATAGAAACAAAGAAAGAAGAAAGGAAAAAATAATTTCCAAAAATTATATTCAGCATTTCTAATGTATATCTGCCTATACAGAAAGAAGAAAGAAAGAAAAAAGTATTTAAAAAAGTTAGAATCAGTGCTAACGATATATACTTTTATAGAAAGAAAAAAGTATGGAAGAACGAAAGAAAGAAGAATGATATAAAATAGTTTTCAAGTCCGTTATGTTAATTTGATCAATCTGGAAAAGCTATTATACTTCATTTCAAGAGTTTAAAAGCCCGTTGAACATATCTGATTCAATTGGCTTCAAAACTCTTGAAATTCGATTAAAAAGAAAGAAAGAAAGATGTAGTAAATCTTCCTAACTTTCTCTTTATACAAGTATTTAGATATTATTTCATATTTCCGCCAACAAATCTCTATCAAAAATCGATGTGAAAATTGGTGAAAATCATTCTAAAATTCTATTGATTTCTTAGCCTTCTCGACTGAAGTACCTACTACTAATTAATTTGAAATAAGCCTGTATTACTTGGGCGACATAGATTTTAGTAAAGAAAAAGACTGAAAACCAAAAAAGTAAAAACATTGGAAATCTCATTCTCAATATTCGCTTTAAATACAGAAGTTTTTACTTTTGAATATCCGAATTACTTTTAATGCAAAGATACATTAAAGCAGGAAGCCAGAAAATATACCATTTCCCAAGACTTTGGAAAAGAGATTGTCATCTGAAATAGCTCTGTATCGATAGATAATATATTCAAATTTGAAATAGTTTTTGCATTCACACTTGAACACACTTCAACATCCTATATTCAGCGGCATAAGTGTTCGCCAATATAAATAAAACTATATTTATATAAACATTTATATCTATCTATCTATCTATCTATCTATCTATCTATCTATCAATTTATCAACATCTCTCTGTCTCTCTCTCTCTCTCTCTCTCTGTATATATATATATATATATATATATATATATATATATATATATATAAATGTAAATATAATAATAATAATAATAACTCTCCCGTCGGTTTCGACGTATGAGAATCTGCCAGCTTATTGATTCAGTTATGAATGTTTGTGCGATAATCTTAAGTGGCATTTAAGACCCGCTAGTGATTTACAAAGGAGGCCACATATGAGATCACTGTTAGATTGGCTGACCTTTTAGATCTTGCTCTCGCTTCTTGAAGATTATTCAGACAAGCAGACTGAAAATTGCCGAGTCCACTAAAACATGTTGATCTCCATTCTACCCGCTCCAAAGCTAAGCGCTGAAGGGTGTTATGTGGTATATTGACTGCTGACAAGTTGCTTTTCAGCTTGTCTTTGTATCTTAGCCATGGGCCTCCTACATTCCTGTAGCCCTGATCTAACTGGTTGTACATTAGGATCTTGGGTATCCTGTCATCAGACATTTTCAAGACACGACCACTATATATATATATATATATATATATATATATATATATATATATATATATATATATATATAGAGAGAGAGAGAGAGAGAGAGAGAGAGAGAGATTGTGATTTTTAAGCGTAGTCTAGATGTGGTACAAGGGGAAAAGTATGGAACACCAATGAGGATCGAATTCACTATTCAGTCGTAACTGATCTAGCGAGACAAGCTTGTCAACCATTACACTAAGTGCTCAATATATATATATATATATATATATATATATATATATATATATATATGTGTGTGTGTGTGTGTCTGTGTGTGTGTGTGTGTGTGTGTGTGTGTGTGTGTTTGCATTATCTAAAATGTAGTTTTGATGTATTGCCTAAATATTTGTAATATTGCTGAATATCAGGGATAGAGAAGAGTGAACACGGAGGTCAACATAAGAGTATTGACAACCTGTTTTCATGCGTACATGCAATCTTCAGGCCATGTGAGTTTGGTAGTATCTCTCTTATTTATATATACTAGTCAATGGTGAGTAATGAGTAGCAAAGACAGTTATTTGCAGTTTATTGTTTTATTCTAGGGGCTATCGAAGAGACGGGCATAGTTATATTTAAATTATTATAATACTTTTAGTATCTGTTTATATTCCTGAGATGAAGTATTATGTACACTATTTACATTATTCATCTTTGTCACCATATTTATTACAACGTTTCGGCCGTTGTACGCTCAGGCCTTCTTCAGATGGTTGGAATGTCGAACTGAACCCTTTATTTCGCTCACTGGGGTAGACTCTTTTAGTACCACGTGCCATGTTTAATGGATGTCAGTTATCAGTTATCTCCTGTTACTTCCAACTGCTTTAACCGGGTATTAAACTCACAATCTTTGGGTCCTGTCACTGGATCTAACCAACGCCTTTATCTACTGTTATATGTGTCCTTGAATAGAGGAATTAACAGGAGTTAACATTCCAACCAATTGAAGAAAGTGGGAGCGTACAACGGCAGAAACGTTGTAATAAATATGGTGACATCAGAATTCGGTTTATATATATATATATATATATATATATATATATATATATATATATAGTACAGGTATATAATCCGAGTGGATCCTAGTAATATTAATTATTAAAAATGATCCACGGAAAGCACAATGTGTTACTATAACAACATATGTATTTTTTACAGCTAAAAACCAAAAATTACCTCAATATGGGATAGTCTATTTGAAGCCGTTTTGTACGCGGCTATCATCATCCCCTAAGTATCTGTCTCGGAACGTTGTTTTAAATTTATTTTCAATCTCAGTCCTCCTCTGGTACACGCCTTGTTAATAAGAATGGCTTTGTGTTAGCGACTGATGTGGGTAAGTTATCTTATCCTGGGGGAAGCAGTCTGGGGTTGGAGTTTATTTATGGCTAGATCCTTTCGATGTTTGAAGCTTAATATAAGTTCATAATACGTTGCATGTGTTTTTTTCTGGGGTTTCAGTAAATAGTTTTTTACAGATGTCCAATATAATTAATAAGCGATGGGGGATTTAAAATTAAACCCGATAATATTAATGTAAATTAGTTCAATTATAGATTTATAGATTGTGCTTAATACCAGATCACCCAATGGAATAAATCATGCTCTCCAACAGACTTATATGCGTACCTATCTTCATGCATATATATATGCACATTAACATGTCCATACATCTATACCACTATCCGAACACATACATCCCACATATATGCACATGTATTCTTATGTAATTTTGAATCTATTTCTATGTCTACATTTCGTGATTAGTTCTCTCTGTTGATTTAATAGTTTGCATTTATCTTTATATTTTATTATCCTGATTTTTTTTTCTTCTAAACATAGCTTGCACCTATCCCTAAAACTATTGGATGTGTTCGCCAAACCTAGAATTTTCCAATTTATTTGAGGATTCAAACCCTTTTCCTTCAATTCTCATTTTTCTTTTTTCGAAAGGGCTGTTTGGTGGTTTAATTTTGGATTGGTGAATGTGTCTCTATGCGTATTAAGTTTCTTTTTAAGTCCAGAAATTCCGATGTATATATTATGGTTTATGCTATGATTATGCATGAACATATATAATGTATGTATAATATCAAGGTGTTTTTCTTAAGATAGAATGAATTTTCACTTTCGGCGTTGTATTTATATGAATCGGTGACATACTCTATATTTATACTTTGAGTGGGATAGTATCACGTGAATATAACATCTGTGGGAACTCAGCTATAAGTGTAAATGTTCTCTTGAATATACAAGTTAACCAAAAAAGTTCTGTCCGTTTTTTGATTAGTCATTGAATGAAGTTGAAATATATACGAAATGCGTGTAGCAATTGTTTTCAAATTCAGACAGCCGGAAGTAGGATCATAAGACGTTAAAAAAAACACGCGCACCATTCTCGGCCATCAGTTATAAGCTGGATAGCTGTGAGAAGGCTGGAAGTGTCTAGAGATCTCGTTCAGGGCTGTTTGCTTTACGACTTCAAAGTGGGCTTATCAGCAGCTGCATCAAGTCGCCGCATATGTCAAGCGTTTGGGGATAGTGCTGTGGATGAACGCACTGCAAGGTGTTGGTTTCGAAAATTCAAGTCGGGAGATTTGTCTCTCCATGATGAGCCTCGCAGTCGACGACCACAGGTCTTGAATGACGGAGTGCTGAAGGCGGCCATTGAAGAGGACAGTAGTCTAACGTGTAGTGAACTTGCAAGACAGTTGAACGTTTCCGATGAAACAGTTAGACTTCACCTGCACCGCCTAGGTAAGACGTACAAACTGAGCAAGTGGGTTCCGCAAACGCTGTTGGAGGTCCACAAGGGACAACGGCTCTTCGAAGCTCCAAGAAATTAAAAGATTCCACGCCTAAGTGAAAAATTGCAAATATTTCTTTTTGTACGCAAGCTAGATAGATAGCTATCTATATCTCTGAAATGAGGTATTATGATGAATTGCATTATTTACATTATTCGGACTGTTGTCCTAATCTTCATTGCCATATTCACATTATCCACTGGGCCATGTGTACTCAAGGAAACATGGCCCACTGGATAAAGACATTGATTAGATCCAGTGACTAAACCCAAATAGTTGTGAGTTCAATACCAGACCACAGCAGTGGTGAACCAAATCTTGGAGAGATGAGTTATAGAGAAATAACTGAGACATCCGGAAGAGGCATGACACGTGGAACTAGAACAATATACTCCGGGGGACGAAATAAAGGGTTCAAAATTCCAATCACCTGAAGTTAGGCCGAAGCGGGCAACGGCCGAAACGTTGTGACTATGGCAATGAAGATGAGGACAACAATCTGAATAATGTAAATAGTACAAACTTGATTGAGAGATTTATTTATTTACGGCAAATCAAACTTAAAGCCAGAAGTTATTTTTAGATAGTAAAACATTTCTGTAGATAATAATCATTTACTGATGCATTCCTACTAATTAACCCATAGCGATGGAGGGGTCATACCTATTCCAATGATATTTGCGCGTACGTAAATATAATAAACACAAGTGGATGCAGAACTCAGCTCTCTGATTTCCATTTCCGAGCCGTTTACATGGACGTCACCAACAAACCCAAGTTTACTGCACCTAGTAATCCCAAGTGGTCACCCATCTAAGTACTGAACAGGCTCGATGTTCTTTAACTTCTGTATTTTTGCGCGAACAGGTGTTTCAATGTGAAATCTCTGTAAACAGATAGATAGATAGATAGATAGATAGATAGATAGATAGATAGATAGATAGATAGATTTGAACAGATTCCGGTAGATAGCGAGAGATACTTAAAAAATTAAGTATCTATATAGATACAGTGTGTTATGGATAAATTGCTCTCCGAAATACGCAAAAATTAAAATAACACAGATATCTCATTTTAACAGATATATTTACCAAATTTTCACAAAATATCTTGAAATAATAAATAGTAAATGTATTCAATAAGATCAATATTGGCTTTAATGGATGACTTCGGAATCACCTGCAACTCTTCTGGAGGGTGGCCTTGTTTAAGTTAGTGAATGATCCCATAACCATTGCCTTTAGTTCAGCTATGGAGTTAAAAGGAATTTTGTCTCGCTCGACTGCACCCCAAATATAATAATCAAGGTGGTCAGATTTAAGGAGTGAGGTGAACTGACTTCCATGATAGGGTTTTCCCGCTTGTGTGGCTTGATGCAGAATTGTGTTGTTAGACATAGGTTCTTCCAGCAGCCATCCTTTTGATCCAGGGCAGCACTACCACCTCAGGGGTATTGTTGTAGACTCCTGAGGCCCTCAACAACTATTTCGTGAGTTCTTTTCTGATCAGAACAATCAGAGTGAGTTTTTCGAGTTGATCTACCTTCGTAATCAGCATTAGACTCATCCAACTCTTTCCGAATCCTCTGAACTCTCCAAACACCCTGAAATGTTCCTATTGGAGCTTCCGCTGCGAATGACAAGCATGTCGTTTCCAAATTTCTGGTGGAGTGAATTGAGTCATGGTGCTCATTTTCTTACAGTCGGTGCCCAACTGACCCTACTATACTGTACACTCGACAAAATCAAAATCAAACAACGCTTATGCGCGAAATTCAATATATAATATAGCGACAATTTACCTATCGCACCCTGTAGATTTGAGCAGACTGCGCTAGATAGATAGATAGATTTGAAAGAAATTTAGATGTAGTTTATTTGTAAGATAAAATATCTATGATAGTGCTAAATGGAGAAGTGTCTTTACTTGTTGACAAAATTGTCTAAGTATCCATTACACTTAATCGAATTGAATATTTATCGCATATAGTTTAGATAGCATAACTAAAAACCTGGCTATTACCTCTCTGTATAATATATATATATATATATATATATATATATATATATATATATATATATATATATATATATAGGCGAAGGAATCATATTTTTAAGTAATTATAATACACACACACACACACACACACATATATATATATATATATATATATATATATATATATATATATATAGTTCATATATTAATTTCTTGGTAGTCGTAGAAAATTGATAACGATAGATACCAACATTTTAAATAATTCTTATTTTCCCAAGTACTTTCAATCTCATATAAGGAGGTTAGATCATCTGTGGATGGATGTATGAACGTTTATCCGTAAACTCAAAATGTATTTCACTGTTTGTTGTACTCCGTTTTGCAGCGATCCACGATCACATACAAATTCAAATATTTTATACAGACTCATAAATACTAATGTATCCCCCCACTGATTCAAGTAAAACAATAAAATTAATTATACACTATACTAAATTTAATACAACCAAACTAGTCGTCCATAACAACTCTTCTCCGTATTGTATATGGATTTAAATGTCGTTTGGGAATTTGCGTCTCTGTTAAAAATGTTAATATGTATGTTGGTCTTACAACAACGATCCTGGCACGAAGGCTTACGTTTCACTTGTCCACACTCAGAGTTTAGATATTAGTTGAACATACATGAATCTATCAAAATAATAGTAAGCAAAAATTTAAAATCTAAGAAGCCCTTTATAGAAAATAATTAAAGCCAAAAATAAATAAAGTCAACTATGAGTATAGCAAGAAAGTTCTTTAATGTTCGTAGCAGCAAAGTTTAATATAATAATAATAATAAATACAAAAGTTACCTCCCTTGCATAGGAAAATAGATAGATATTATTCGTCTAAATTAATTAACCAACCTTATAGAGAGCATAATTTTATACACACACAATCACACACACACACACACACACACATATATATATATATATATATATATATATATATATATAATTAAACCTAAAGAGCCAGATAAACCTACCAAGGTTTCACCTACTCGGATAGTCAGGGAATACTGGCCTGTATTCCCTGAGGATGCAATTAGGTGAAACCTTGGTAGATTTATCTGGCTCTTTAGGTTTAATTAGGTTTGCTCTACTTAGCGTATTGAGCACTTAGTTATTTTACTTATTCGTATCAGTTTTTTTTTTTTGGGGGGGGGACTCTGAACTTGGATACCAAACGATTGTCTTCGGCTGATGTACATGTTCTCTCTTCTTTCCTTTTTGTACCTTTTTTTTTCCTTGGGTATTGGTCTGTTTGTTTACATATCAAAGTACCCAATGTTTTCCGGACGAGTATAATTTCTTATATTTATGAGATTATTACAAATATATATATATATATATATATATATATATATATATATATATATATATATATAGGAAAATATATTGATATTATTCGTCTAAATTATTTAACCAACATTATAGAGCATAATTTTATACACACACAATCACACACACACACACACACACACACACACACATATATATATATATATATATATATATATATATATATATATATATATATATATAGTAATAATCTCACAAAGACTTACTGAGTGTGAAAGAATGAAAAAAGAGAAAGATTAAGGAGCAGAACAATAGAAGAGTAATCAGGAAGACTGTAGATAACGAATGATATTGAATTAATATATTTGAAGTTCATATTTGGCTGGCAAGCGTGGAGCCGGAAGAGTCTTCCACGGGAGAGAAGTGCGAGAAAATAAACTATGGTTACCTCTAGCCAATTCAACTGTAAATTGATCAGACCTTGTTGCCAATTTCGTACTGCGTTCAAATTCATGAAGTTTACTTATCGTAGCGGAAAGTCCGTCAGCTCAATTACCGTGAAAGTATATATGTATAGAAAAGGCCAAGGAAAACTACATTATGGTGGTGAGCATATGACTGAAGCCGAGAAGCCAGGTTAAGTCCAATAATATTACTGATTCTTCTTTGGATCTTATCAAGAAACTGTTGTTACATCTAGCAATTTCAATTGTAAGATGATGAGACCTTGCCGCTAGTCACTTAAATTAATAAAGTCTAGGTACCAAAGAGTTTACCCTGGAAACGTTCATAGAAAATGCACAGGGAAGCCACGTTACAGCGGTAGGAATGTGACTGAAACCGAAATGCCAGGAACAGTAACCATAGTATACCTTCTTTAGACTATCTCTAAATGTCTAGAAGACGCACCAAATGAGATCTGAGACTAATATCCAATGCATAGACAAATGGAAGCCTTGTAAATGTGTGAGATAGATTCTGGTGTGTAATATCCGTTGTAGCTCTCAATAAGTTTCGTCCCCATGCCACTTTCCCCATACCACGATTTCTAACTAAATCATCAAATAGGATAGAATGATTAGGACAAAAATGTGTTACTATGGTCAAACACACTGACGAGTGGGGGGAGAGAAAAAAAATAAATGACTAAATAAAATAAAGTAAAATAAAATTTAAAGATTAAAAAAATAAAGATTTAAAAAAATCGAAAAAAGATTAATATGAGTTTTCGGTAGAGTGAAATTATACTCACACAGGGCAGCAAGTGTTTGTCCGCTTTCTTCCTCATGATAACAAGTGAATGTACGACTTACCTTAAGTCCAAGAATCGACCTGGTAGGGGGGGGGGGATCCACGGCCAATCCTCCGCCCTCACCAAATAGTGGGCTTGGGAGACATGCTTTCAATAAAAATTAAGAACAACAGGAGAAAGAAACGGCGAAAACAATTCCAAGTTCAGACAATTTATCAAGCAAGAAGATTCGGCCAACTAGATCATGAGAATACTGACGAGAGACTTTCGCATGTAGCCAAAGACATTCAATTTTCCCTTTTTTCTGATTTTTCTATCGAACCGGGATTTCTAACTAAACCATCAAATAGGTTAGAATGATTTGGACAAAAATGTGTTACTATGGTCAAACAGACTGTTGAGTAGGGGGAGAAATAAATAAATAAATATATAAAATAAAATAAAATTTAAAGATTAAAAAAAGTAAAGATTTAGAAAGTGCTTTAATCGCTCGAACATCGACAATAATTTTGCACCGATATTATTACATTTCATTTTACTTGGCAGATCTATTATAGAATATTTAATAACAAAAGTGATTAAAGCATAGTAAAAACAAACTAAATAGAAATAGGTTAGACTATATAGCCCCCCTAAATATATTTTTAAAAATTGAATTTCTGTTTCCCCTCTCCTCGCGGAAGTTTAGTCACATAAAGATCACTTTAGTCCTGTGATTTCCTAAGTGACGAAACGCGCCACGCGAAAACTTTTTACTTTGTTATAAACTGTCTCTGATATATATATATATATATATATATATATATATATATATATATATATGAGATCGACACTGAATCTTTGAAACACTATACTTACATCGAAATAGAGATGCATTAACTGAAGAGTGTCTACTTGTATGTTTTTCTTAATCCATCTCTCTGAGTACTGACCATTATAATAAAACTGAATGAAACTATTATAAGAGATGCGCCCCACGTTCGCCATTGATTCTAAGTGGAGCATCTTAGATCACCATCTTCACGCGTTAACACATAAATTCATTGCACTATATACACTCTTAATTCATTCCCTCAAAACCTATCAAAGGCATATGCTTCTCTCTTGTGATAACGGTCGTGCACTTTTAGGTCAAGGATAGTATGAGATACGAGTGATCTTTGTAAGGCACAGCACTCTGTCATGGGCGATTTGGGACAATTTTTCGACTCTTGAATGCATACATAGTTGCATAAATGTGATCAAAATATAGTTTTAAGATATAATATATTTATGGGTAAAGGTGCTCAATATCAGAGTGCACACTAAGATCAAAGTCAGATCTGAAGATTGCGTTTAGGCATGAAACAGACTGCCACCACTCGGGGCTGACCTCAGTGTCCATTCACATATTTACAAACAGACACAGCCACACACACACACACACACACACACACACACACACACACATATATATATATATATATATATATATATTCAGTTGTATGGGTATGACTATGTGAATCTGAGTTTCACGCTTTTGCGATCATCAGACAAACTGGATTATTTTATATATATATTAGACGAATTATGTCTATTTATTTCATTTTTAATCCTTTCGAGTTCACGAATTCATTTATTGGTGCACGTAGAAAAGTGATTAAGAAAACTACGAAAATTTTCTTTCAAACAATTTTTATTTTCCCAAGTACTTTCAATCTCATCTGGGACCATCTTCAGTGGGTAAAGTTGACCGTGGATGCGTATACGTAGTGCCATATATTCAAAATATATTTTAATGGTGAAAAACATATTTTGAATATAGGAAACTATGTGCACAAACACACACGCATATATATATATATATATATATATATATATATATATATATATATATATATATAAACTCCCTCTGTTAAGGTTTAATCTCCCACCTTCTCTCGTCTGTTACCCTCTCTTTAGCTCTAACATTCGTCCCACACTCTCATACTTACACTCTCTCTAAATTCTATTTTTTATTTCTGGAGTTGTTTCTTCTGTTTTCTTTTTGAATTTGTAGGTCTGATAAATTCGATCATATTTACGATTCCAATGGAATAAATTATGACTATGTTATATTAGTGTTTAAGCCTTTATATATATATATATATATATATATATATATATATATATATATATATATATAAGGAATTAATGAATGTCTTTTAATCCGACATTTTTATTAATTCGAACGTTATAGTGGACACTGTGTATTTGAAATAGACGCCACATTTTTTATTTATTAAACAGGATGTATTACGTCTATCGGGACGGATTCGATAATATAATACCCACCCCCGCCATTTGTTTGGCGTGCTTATCACGTGACCAAGGAGATTGTCTCAGTTCAGCAAGTCTCTATTTTATCTTTTAAAGGAAAGCACACTCCCTTCACTCAGATTATTTTACTCGAAAACCCATATCTGCTCGATTTCGTAACCAAAACGCAAGCAAAACAATGTCTAAGGAACTAATGGATATTTTTATTACTTCAAATGATAGTCTAGTGGACACTTCATATGCGCTTTGATAATTAAAAGTGGTGCGTCTATTACTTTATTCTCTCTCTCTGTCTCTATCTGTCTGTCTGTCTGTCTGTCTGTCTGTCTCTCTCTCTCTCTCTCTCTCTCTCTCTGGTCAGCAAGTATTGGGTATGACTATACACCCGACACCAAGGCCTTTGATCAGGAGATTGCAGGTTTTGAGGAGCTTGGAATCAGCTCTTAATTGCTGTTGTTCCCAGGTCCACTCTGACCCGGGGTGGTAGCACCTGTTAGGATCCCAGCAATGGGCAAATAGTGAACCCCCAAAACAAACAAACAAAAAATACCTATTATTGTAGTAAAATTACAAGCAATATTTTTATATAAAAAAAAATAACCAACAATAGCTATTTATAATAAAATACATTTTATCTGTAGTTGAAGGCATACTGTTACGTTTAAAATATACTTAGTTGAAGAGAAACTTTAATGTGTATTACAGCGCGGTCCATTCATAATCCAGCTTACTTCAGAAAAACAACTGACGGTCATACTACACAAAGTGAAGTAATATTGCTGACTCAAAGGGTGAAAGAAAGCAGAACCAAATTGCATCGAAATTTGGAATTTCGCGTTAAACTCTAAAATGTCGTTTAGGAATTTCATAAATATGACGAAATTAAATAACGCATGAAGCTTGATTTGCCGCTAAACAGAATCAGCCCAACAACTTTGGTCGGAAGGTTAAAAATCAAAATCAAAATGTTAATGTAATTTTTACAGACTTCATTAAATCGTTCTTTTATAATGGAATACGTCACGAGAGCGCCTCTCGGTGCCTGCTTGATTTGACGCTGTCCGCTGACCTAAGATAGAACAAATACATTGAATCAATAGCTTCATCTACCGCAAGAAAATGGGTTCTCTGTGTCGAGCCAGAAAGTTTTTTTTTCGCCAGAGTCCACCCTTCAAATCTATAAATCAACCATTCGCCCTTACATGGCATACTGCCGCCATATATGGTCTGGAGCACCCGCTGTTCGTCTCAAGGTCCTTGACAAAATCTAGAGAAGGATATGCAATGTGCTCGGTCTTGGTCTGGCATCTCGTAAACAGTTACTTTCTCAGAGACGTGCCGCCGTTTACATGTCTTTTCTACAAGTACTTTCACGGTAATTGCCTCGACAAGCTACTTTTTGCTAGTTCCCAAACTGCATAAATTTAAGCGTGTTTCTAGGTTGGCATCTCAGTCTCACCCTTTCACTGTTGAAACGGTGAAATGTAACCGTCTCTTCTAGACTAATAGCTTCATGTCTCGCTCTTCCCATCAGTGAAACTCCTTTCCTCTTACTTGCTTCCCTGATAGTTATAGTCTTCAAATATTCAAATGTAATGTCAATCGATATCTTCCGATGCCTTGATCTAATATCCCCGTCCTTCTCTTTCTCCTTCCCTCAATCACATCTCGTTACTCTTGCTCGCACTCACTGTAACCCCTTGGGTGCTAGTAGCACTCTCGCCTTGCTTGGGGTGAAATGCTTAAGAAAAAAAACACTGATAAAAATAAAAGGTTGCATATATATCATAGCAAGACAGGGGAAATATACTTGGATAAATTATTCCTTTCGCCAATTAGTGAGAAAAAAGGATTAATATCTTCTATTTAATATTATATTTTCTTTTACTCTAATTCTTCGTTATTTTCCATCAATGTCTTTTCGTTTGTGCAAGACCGTAGTCCGCTATTCACAACGTAGTCCATGCATCTATAAGGGATTATTTGTCATTTATTGCTGAGGTGAGTGTTCATATCTCTACCAAGTTCGGCCCTCGCTCGCGGAGCCAGGTGTAGCTGTTTTTTTTTTTTATCGGGAATCTGTTATTCAGTGCCTGGGAAATAACCTCAAGTTAACTCTGCATCTCGCTTCACTGATATCATTCTGCGTGCAAAGTATATTCGAGCAAAATCCTGGATAAAATCCTTACTACATTTTGATGTCTGATGTGACTATTTATTTAGGATACTAAGATATCTTCTTCTCACAAAAAATTCTATGAAACTAATTTTTTTTAAGCGTTTCACCCCAAGCAAACGGGCAGTCACTAGCACGCAAGGGGTTACTGATAATTGGAGTGAGAGCAAATAGGAGTCATAGAGAAAAGGATGAAGAGAAAGATAAGAGGATAGATCAAGGCATCTGGAGAGGTCGATTGACATTACATTTGAATAGTTGATTATAGCTATCAGGGAAACAGGAAAAGAGGAGGCTGTTCCAAAGGCGGGAAGTGCGAGACATGAAGCTATTGGAGTAGAAGAGACGGCTACATTTAACAGTTTCGACGGTGAAATAGAGAGAGCGATATGGCAGCCTAGTTGAACGCTTAAATTCATGAAGTCTGGGAACCAGCGAAAGCAGCTCATCGGAGCAGTTACCGTGAAAGTATTTGTAAAAAAAGACAGAGGGAGGCGACGGCTCGTTTTCAGACGAGATACCAGATCCGGGTCAATGACGTTGCATATATCCGTCTCTGGATTTTATCAAGGAGCTTGAGAAAAACAGAAGGGGTCACAGGCTATATATGGCAGCAATACTCCAATTAAAAAGATATGGATAAAACCGCTTAGAATGTTTATATGTGGCACGAGTAGAAAAACATTTGGAAATCTATTTAATTTCATTTTTCGCACCCAATACATACATACATATATATATATATATATATATATATATATATATATCGACAGTGAAGAAACGAATTAAAGTTTACACTCCTTGCACGAAATTGCTCGATGCTTAAATACACCTCGATAAAAGCAAACTTATAAGAGAATGGATTATAACACTTCAGTAGATGTATCTGCAAGGTTGGGGATATTGATGATAAGTAGGTAATATAAGTGTTATTGTTATCGACCAACATGTTCTTGAAATAAAAGTAGTTGTAACTCATGAACTTTATCAGACATCTTTGCGGACAATCATCAAAATGTTTTAACGTGTTTTCCCAAACTGTGTTTGCAACTAAAACCTGAAGAATAAAAACTCTTGCTTCATTTTGCTAGCTCATATTCGATTTTGTTTTCATTTCATTTTTATTGTCATCAATATTTGCATCACACACAATATTAACTTGAGTGAAATGTGTTTCTACAATCATTCACACGGGATTAATCTGTTTGTCAGGAGGTCGAATAGACATCTGATTCTAGGTCTGTTAAGATATAAAACTCTCTGATCATCATCATCATAATAACAACAACAGGATTTTTTGGTGGGGACCACTTCTCTTAGCATTTCCGAGTTGAGAGTCGAGGGGTATTCAATTCATGCATAGCGTTTGTAGTTAAATAAACCTAACGAAGTCCATCCCCCACCCGGTGAAATTAGAGCAGGTCTCTTCAACATTTAGTCCTTGCTGGAGACATAGCTGTTGATTCCATCAAGGAAATCCTCCGCTCTGATCGTTTACTTCAGTCTGTGAAGCCCCACACCTAGCAATGTCCTATCATCACTGCCATTTGCTGCATCTATAGCTAGTGAGCCCAGTCTACCCCATTGTGCAAGATCGCCGTTGATCCAATACGACGGGTTAAACGACCTTTTAGCGACTTTGTTTGTAAACCTGTTAGGTGTTTAGACACTATCCTCGCCAGAATATCATTGTGGGGAAAACCGATTTATTGGCCGATGTCCCCAAGATACAGCAGGTGCTACTGAGTTATACGTTACCAGTAGCTCCCGAAGAATTACCTGATATAAATGCGTCTATCTTCCGGTTTTTCAAGAGTTTCTTGTCACTATTTGTCTTTATTTCTAAGATGAGATATTATGTACACTATTTACATTATTCGGACTATTGTCCTCATCTTTGTTGCGATATTTATCACAACGTTTCAGCCGTTGTACCCTCCGGCCTTGTTTAAAGAGTGTGAGTTCAATACCTGCTTAAGGCGGTGAAGAACTTGGAAAGGGGAATTAACAGCAGATAACTGATAACTGAAATCCATTCGACATGGCACGTGGAACTAGAACAGTCTACCCAGTGAGCGAAATAAAGGGATCAGTTCGACATTCCAACCACCTGAAGAAGGCCGAAACGTTGTGATAAATATGGCAACAAAGATGAGGACAATAATCAAAATAATGTAAATAGTGTTTCTTGTCACTGTTTAGTTTAATTCAGCGAGAGAAGTCATCAGCCATTTTTTAATGTTTTGAATAACTGTTTTTAGACCGTACACATTAATTCAAAACTTTAGAAAGTACTTGTTTGGGAAGTAACGTCAATGTTTTAGAACGGAAGTGACAAATGCTTCAAATGTAACAAATTTCTCACTGACTTAATCTTCTTTTATTAGCAGTGATAAAACTGTGTTGATCTCTTCAGTGCTTTAAAAAGATTTCCCGCCTAAAAAAAGTCTACCAATGATATCATTATATGTATACTTGATAGTCTTATATCCAATACCAACGTTGATGTACATTTGTCGAAACTGAAGAAATTTTGTGTTATTGTTCAGTTTTCAGTAACACTTGACAATAAATATTTAGTGTCGTTGTTTCGCCTTCTACGAATACGCAGTAAACAAAACGAAAAGTTGGCTTTGGGCTTGAGTTTATTTTGTTTTACGATATATCAACTTTAATGTGTTATTTAAGGCCGACAGGATTTTTACGATAGAATGATTTATTTAATGCCAAGAAGATCTTTATTATGGTAATATATTTTTCAAAAATGTATTGCTGGCAATAATATATTGCTGGTAATATTTTTTCTTCAGAAATCATTTTTTTTACAATTTTTACAAAAATATTTTGCTGGTATGAAAACCTATTTTGACACTTTCATATTCCTTTGAACACAGTTTGGTGGTTATCTACTTGCCCATAGTTTGGACCCCCTAACAAGTGCTACCACCCTGTGTCAGGGTGGACCTGGAGACACCAGCAATTAAGAGATAGTTGCATGCTCCTCAAAACATCTTGATGAGAGGCCTTGCTGTCGGATGTAGTTTATTGCCTTACCCAGGACGTGGATGTATTTTATCGTCTTACCCAGGAAGCGAAGTTGGCTTCGTGCAAAATTTCCCATCACATTTTTTTTTTTTAAAAACTAATGACAGAATAGAGAATATAAGCATTGTTTTCCACTGCAAGCTTTTCAAGATTCTCGTTCATTTCATTTACTACCTCTAAAATCTCAACGGATGTAAATTAATTTCGGCTTCAAATCGGATGTTTCGTTCAGAAATCAATATTTTTTTAATCAATAACTAGCAGCATAACCCGGCGTTGCCTGTGCTTGATTCAAAAATCGTACGACTCATACAGCAATCGCTATCACGTGACTTAAAATATTTCTCCCCTTCCTTGCCTTTAAAGGAGTGCACTTTGCCGTGCTGATGTTGCTACATGCCTTACTTCTTGCCTATCTCACACTGCGAATTTTTTTCTAAGCTCTATACTAAACATTAAATCTGTTACGAAAAAAGAACTAAACAAAATGAACACAAAACGATCAGCTTTAAAAAAGGACTCGTAACTGAAAAAACCGAATGAAAAAAGAATGTTAACAACAAATACTTTTTCACACCCAACCCAGTTCTGCGGAATCAGAATCAACATTGAGTTTAAGCAAGCGAATGAACCAACTGGAGTAAAGTGCCATGCAGATTTAAATTTTTCCCACTTGTGTCGAATGCAGCTATCGAATATTTTGCATGCTAGCATGCTAGTTAACATTCGTGTCAGTCAGCTGTTGGCTCTCACGCTGGCCAATAGAATCTTCCAGCCTATTCGTGGCATTCGGCTATAGGAATATATATATATATAAGAATATATCTGTCTTAAGTTGAGTTTTTATTACATTTAATAATGCATTTATTCTGTCTGCAAAAATGCAACAGTTGTACTTGGTTGATTGATATATTCAACGTTAGCATCTACTTTGGAGTAGATAGTTAGAAATAAAGTTCCACAGTCCATTGACACTCAAATGAGTTTGATTTACACAGATACGATACTCTTTTGGGCTTATAGCAGATGAAATATCTAAATATACAAACGAGATAGCATCGGGAAGTTCTCTTAGGCTTAAAAATGTTCACCCTTATCGCTATATATAAAATCTATAATAGATTTGTTAAATTATTAGCTTTCATTGATGAATTCACGCTTTTTTTTCTGCTGTTATCTGCTGATTGGTAACTCTGCACATTCAGGATACTGAACCGACACTCAATCGAACTTGAAACGTGCGTGACTTTTCAAAATGCAATTCCTCAAATTTATTCTTAAAAAAAAAAAAACACAACGTGAGTTCGATTGCTTGTTTAGTGTATCTGTCAGGACGGTGGGGTATGACCACAGCTCGATCATATTACTAACGAATAAATAGTTTCAAAAATATATTTCTTAAGCATTTCACCCGAAGCAAGTCGGGAGTGCCACTAGCACGTAATGGGTTATTGAGAATAGAGAACAACATTAAAGAGCCTGTTTGAGAAGGGGGGAAAAAGAGAAAAACGGGGAACAAGATCAAGGTATCAGAAGATGTCGATTACAGATGTGTATTTGAAGATACTAGTTATCAGGGAAGGAAGGAAGAATAAAATTCCACAGACGGGATGTGCGAGATAAGAATCTGTTTGAGTAGAAGAGACGGTTACATTTAAGCGTTTCGACAGTGAGAGGGTGGGACCGAGATGCCAACCTAGCAGCTCGCTTAAATTCATACAGTCTTAGAACCAGCGAAAGTAGCTCGCGGGACAGCTGCCGTGAGAATACTTGTAGAAAGGGAAGGCAGGTGACGACTGTTGGAAAGCAATTGTATACTAGTTGCCAGATCAGGACCTATCACAATGGCATATCCGTCTCTGGATTTCGTCAAGAACCCCGTGACTTACAGAAGGGGCACCAGACCACATATGACAGCAATATTCCATGCAAGGATGGATGGTTGATTTATAGAGAATTAGATTAATAAATGCCCTAGATGTAAACCAACTCCGCGAATTGGCAGATTTAAACACTGTCGATTCTGCTATATATCAACTATAAGCAATAAATTCTGAAGAAGCATGACTTTTACAAGGATTAACTGAGAATGCAAATTCTATCTTGCTAAAGTAATTATAAACATTTTTTTTTGCTATCCTCTGCCAGCCACATAGATGGAGAAAGCATTACCTCGAACTATCGCCAGTGAGACACGCTGCAAGAGCTACTCCGTTTCGCGAGGCTCATCCCTTAATCGAGACGCTATCGCGCCAATCCTCGGAAGGAACGCCATAGAACGAGGGCCAATAACCCCAGAAGTCTCCCCTGCCACAGGAGTAAAAAAAACATCTATCAACAATAGAAGAACATTTAACTATTTTTTTTTATCTCTGCGTCCCGGGCGATTTCATTGTATTTCACTATAACACCCGGCATTCTGTGTGAAGAGGCTGTTAATGAAGAAAATATGAAATATATTCAGATTGCATACGATAGCATTTATGCAATGCATCGACTATACAATGAAAGAGATAGTATAAAGATTAGATGTGAGTATGACAAGGTGATACGATTCCAAGTCAGCTATTTACACGGGTACATGAAAGTAAATTATTGAAACGAACTGGGAACGACAGAGAGTAAAGATGGCGGAGAATATCTGAAACACCTGCGATTTGCTGACTTTGTAAGAATAAGATATAACCGGAGTTGGTAGTTTCTTAATGCAGGTTTTAAGATATAAGAAATAGTGAATGTATGGTTAAAATTAATGATTCGAGGAAGATAAGAACTAAAAGTCAAAATAAAAGTCTAAGACTACATCTTTTAAGAACAGGTGATAATATTAAACGAAGAGCAAGAAAATGGAATAAAGAGTCGACTGGTAACACGTTGGAAAGCATTTAAAAGAAATACAAACTTAATGGGAAGCAAACTGACAATCAGAGTAAAATCTAAATGTATAATGAAAGCATTATGTCAAGTTTGTCGTATCTTTGCGAAACATGAAAATTGCAAAACATCTTACAGAAGACAAACCAATAAAAGATATACATTACGAAAATATTGCGTTTCTCCAAAGATTCAGTTTATAATCAAGTCTCCGGATTAGTGGACTTGATCTCTGCGAGATGTTGAGTAGGAACAAGATAAGTGAATATCTTTATTATTTATAATCGCTCCTAATGGCCGTTACAGCTGACGTCAGGCCAAAATATTTCAAGCTTCCAGCTCCCCATAGAATACTCGGATGAAGACAAATGAATGCTTACTACCTCACAGGTGGTTGTATTAAATTTAGTGTAGTATATAATTAGTTTTATATTTTACTGGGATCAATGGGGGAGATATTAGTACTTATGAGTTTTTTAGGACTTTTTCATCTTGTTTGTAGTTCAAACATATCTCATTGCGATATATATATATATATATATATATATATATATATTCTCGCTAGTCGAGATGCAGTCGCATCGAAACAAGAATGCACCTTTGTTGTGAGCAAGTTATTTTTGTCTGTGTGTGAAAATTATAATTATACATATATATATATATATAAACTGTATACTTCCATTTATAGAGCGACCATTAGATAAGACGAGGTAAAAAATATAGCAAATTTTCACGCATTTTTCTCATACTGGGTGTATAAGACGGCTTCTTATTAATTATATAAAGATGATATTATTGGAATTATTTCATACTGTAGCCTTAGAAATTCAAAATAAACGACAAAAGAAAACCGATTCTATATCAAGTTTTTCACGTCTCCTAAAAGGGGAAACTATCGTTTTTGTTACGTTTCATCATAAAATCACTTGCGAATCCTGATTCTTCTTCTTCTTCTTCTTCTTCTTTATCTAAAGTGTTTCAAAAAAGCCTTCTGTACTAACGTAAAATTATTTTTATTTAAAAAATAATGCTTGTGTGTAATTTTAAAGTGTGTTATTATTTAACTCTGAATTGATAATCATTTTTTAATAAGAATTGAATAATAAGTTATTCTAAATGTTATTACTGCCGTAATTAACAAAACCATTGTGATTATTAAAAGTTTAGCGAAGGATAAAGGTTGCCATGAACGCAATCATAACCCGATGTTTACCTTTTCTCAGCTAAACTTTCATGGATACAAGTTGATTTCATTGATATGGAATTATTCTTCGAATTGGCAATTTATTATTAAGTTATGCCAGTAAGAAATAAGTTAAAAATGGTTTTATTACGTATATTATCAGTTTATTCAACAATTGGTGTCTTTTCGTGTAAGTTATTAGTTATCGCACGGAAGCCTAAGTTAGCCTACCGACAGTCACCCAGAATTTAGGGATTATTTTGTTGAATTGTTGTGTAAGAAGACTCCCAATTTTTAAGTGTGTTTATTGAGATTCAAAAGTCTTAACATCGTAACATATACCGAAATATACTGTGTGTATATATATATATATATATATATATATATATATATATATATATATATATATATTGCTTTCATGATAACTACAATCTTCAAAAATCTAAATGCAACGTCAATCGCCATCTTCTATCTTCTTGAATTCCGTTCAACTTTTTGCCCTTTCTTCAATACTCTCTATATTCATTCTTTTCTCTCACTTTCGTTGTAACCCCCCGGCGTACTAAAGGCATACCTGTATTTCCTGGAGCGTAAAGATTATATATATTGTTACACTGTACGTATGAACTACAATGCGTATGTCCCATTCCGTATAAATACAGAATATATTGTATGTGGTAGTCATTGGGATTCACTTCCAAGTGTGCTGGTCAAACTATCTGCCTCCGCCCAGAGAGGATCCCCAGACGAAGCTATGTCGAAGGGCAAAGTATCGTATCGGGAAACATCTACCCGACCCCGTTTTATACGGGGTCTACGGGGAATTATGGGCTGAGCCTACGGGATCGTGAACCCCACATTAAATTCGGCCTTTTACCACATCTTACTGCGTTTTGGTTATTCTTACTCAGTAAACATTTCCAGGTTACAACATATATATATATATATATATATCGACTAAAAGAAAAATGAATTTCTTTTGTATGACCATTTTTTTTTTGCAGGACCCGGGTACCTTTCAAACCTTCATCAGGGAAAATAAAAATTTTAAACAAACAATGAAAATGAAAAGAACGCCAAATGGTATATTTGAAACGTCTAAAATTTTACGAAAATATATATACGTAAAATTAAAATAAATTTACGATTAAAATAAAGTAAATAATGAATTAATTGGAATGAACCAACCTGAGCAGTAAAATAGAAAACGAGTTGCTCATATATCAAAAATAAATTTAGCGATCGTAAAAAATTCTCTTGTTTCGAAAGCGATGGTTTAAATAATTTGAGGCAGATGGCTTCCAAAATAGACAGATGATATTTGGACCTGCCTACGCATATAATTGAAAACGAGTCCATTGTGAAACGAATGGTTTTCCAGCCAACATTGTTGACCGCACAATAAAGCGGAAAATAGTGAATTTCAATATGCCCCCAAAATTTGGCCCAGGTCTTTGCCCTATTTATCTGAAATTACCTTGGCTAGGCAGAAAATGTAAACTTTTGACTGATAAAGTTTCAAATGTTGTTTCTGATACCTTCTTTTCGGCCAAGGTACGTGTTGTCTTTGGTACTTGTACTGTTTTTCCGTCTTTTTCCAAGGATCGTTTGCCCTATCATAATAAAAGTTCGATTATATATAAATTTAAATGTCAGTGCGAAGCTGAATACATAGGGCGAACATGTCTTCGTTTGGAAACAAGAATCGGACAACATGTACCCAGACACATTAAATTAAATTTAGATAATCGCATTCGTGTTTCGCAATCAGCTCACAATTCGGCGATCGGGCAACACCTATTAGAAAAATGAGTCATGCTCAAAACGTTTCACAATGGACTCGTTTTCAATTATATGCGTAGGCAGGTCCAAATATCATCTGTCTATTTTGGAAGCCATCTGCTTCAAATTATTTATAAACAAAAAGGAGAATTTTTCACGATCGCTAAATTTATTTTTGATATATGAGCAACCATTTTACTGCTCAGGTTGGTTTTATTATTATTAATTCATTATTTACGCATTTATTTTAATCGTAAATTTATTTTAATTTTACGTATATATATTTTCGTAAAATTTTAGACGTGTTCCAACCATACCATTTTGGCGTTTTTTTCATTTTCATTGTTTGTTTAAAATCATTTGCCAACGAAAGACCCTTGATGAAGCGTTGGCCGAAAGGTACTTAGGTCCTGAAAAAAAAAAAAAATGGTCATACAAAAGAAATTAATTTTCTTTAAGTCGTTATATTTGTTTTGTGGTATCAAAACATTATTCCAATATATATATATATATATATATATATATATATATATATATATATATATATATACTAAGGTTTAATGGATCACTCGATTAATTTTTTTGCTTATTCTACTTTTAATCTACATTAAAGGACATGAATGATAGTCAATTATTTATTAAGTCCAGTTTATCTGCCTATATCTCCGAGACGATTTATGATTACTTAAATTATTTATATATATATATATATATGTATATATATATGTGCGTGTTACATATATATATATATATATGTATATATATATATATATGCGTGTTACATATATGTGTGTGTGTGTGTACGCGCGCGCGTTTGTATGTGTGTGTGTATCTATGTGTGTGTGTATGTAGTTGTAGACATAATTATTCACCCCGTTTCCACAATTTCAAATATAGATGTAATGCCTCAAATTTTCATGGAAATTTTATGTGCATTCATTTCACAAATGATGAAATAATTGATTTGAAAGTGATGTTCAGTGAGGCCCACGAAACAATTTTTATTTTAATGTCAAGCAATAATACATTGATGAGAACCACCAAAAATCATTTAACGTAGAACAAAATTATTGGCCCTCTTGCCTCAGTAATTAATTGTGAAACCTTTATTCGCGATTATTCCTTTTAATAATGTTTGAGAGTTCGCTGCACGATCACTGCAGGCACTGATAGTTATTTTGCTCCATTCTTGCTTCGCAATAGCTTTGAGTTCAACCAAATTTGAACGACTTCTTTCTCTTACTTTTTTTCATCAAATATGCCCATAAATTTTCAATGAGTTTTAGGTCAGGAATTTGTGCAAGGTACGCAAATACATTAATGTTGCTGTCATCTAAGTATTTCGTAACAATTCGTGCCGTGTTTTTCGGGTCATTGTCATGTTGGAACGTGCAGTGACGCTCCAAAGACAGCTTCTGTGGGATTTGTTTTATTCTTTTTTTAAGAATTGTCAACTACTGCTCTTTATCCGAGGTACCCTGTACTCTCACTAGTTCTCCTGGTCTAGAAGCAGCAAAACACACCCAGAACATAAGGCTCCCACGACCGTGCTTAATTCTACGGCGGGTATTTTTTGTTTTGTGAGTTTCATTTACTTTCCTCCATACATAACGGGAGTTAATGTGACCAAATAATTCTAGTTGGGTTTCAACTGACCATAAAACAGACCTCCAATATTTACTTCCATGTTCTATATGGCTTCTAGCATAAAGCATTTTAGATGTTTAACCTTAAGTCTCGTTGTACTTCTGTATAATGCTACGAGCTGTAGATCTAGTAACATTTAAACGCTTGGGAAGTGTTGTATATCCATCACCTTGTTTGTACGCATCAACTATCCTCATTCGGAGCTTCTTGTCAAGTTCAGCCGTCTTCGGCATTGTTGCAAAAGGAATGGGTTATCGCTGTACGTGTCGCTCACAGATTCTTCTTCATTACATTTTAGAATATTATAAAATCAGGTCGATAGTATTTTATTTTCATATGATGTTTGTGTTAAATGTAAAATTAAGAAAAAAAAAACATTATAATTGCAGTAGAGCAATTTTAATTCATAATTTCCATATTCGGTGGGCGAATAATTTTGGATTGCACCAATTTTTACAAAATCTATAACTATGAATATAACAGATCGAAACTTCAAAAAATGTCACGAATGATTCAAAACTAAATCAACTATTTATGGTAAATTCAGTAAGTACTTGCAAATATTCGCATTCATTAGAAAATATCCAAATATACAGTGAAGTTGAATAATTCTGTACACAACTGTATATATGTAGACAACAACCTCAGAAAACAACTTCATCAACTATAGTGTCTACAAAAGTAGTACCTCAACTCTGCCCAAATAAGTCCGGTTTTGTGTTGTATGAAACCCCACAAGTAATATGGACCTGTTTACTACATGCATGATGGACTCTTCCCGTCAAGTTCGACGTATGAGGTTCCAACGACATCGAATTAATTATCTGCATGCCTATGAAGGGCATGACTTTCGAGATAGGCTCAAGAATTGCATAAAAGACCACAAACAGCACAGGAGAATATATTGTATCCATGCGCAGCAGGAATATTTTAGCTGTCTTATTTTGTTTTCGAGTTTCACGTAATCGAATGATTCTTTCTCCTTGAAGGTGCATTATTCCTGAATGACAGCTAGAACGATACACTGATCTCTTCATAGCTACCTCTTCAAAGATCTTGAATGGAACGTTGACGCAAGTAAGGTTGCTTTTCAGTTTGTCTTTATACCTCAGCTAACATCTACCAACATTTTTATAATCACTATGGAGTTCACTGTAGAAAAGAACATTTGGTATGCAATCATTACTCATCCTTGTGATATGGCCAGCCCAACGTGTATATATATATACGGTGGAGTAATGGATAGCGGCTTGGATTGAGAAATCGCAGAGCCGAGTTCGAATTCCAGACGAATCCATTACATTCACTTACGTGCTAATAACCTTGAGAAAGGTGTGAATCATCTTCTTCCCCCTCCAGCTATGGGTAAATAGCAGGGCAGACTGTGTTCTATAGCCTTGGATGGCAAATGGGCTAGGAGAATGGACAACTCTGAATTCAAAACCTGCGGAGGGTCGTTTGGGGACCTTGTGGCACTTAGTGCACCAGGTCTCTGAATTCGGCCCTTCAAAAAGTGTGGCTGGTCCTGCACGAAACCTTCACCAATGTAATCAAATCTCATGTGCTGTCGGTTTCCTGGGAACTGATCTGCTTGACCCTCATACATCGAACTCGACGGGAGAATTGACTATATATATATATATATATATATATAGAGAGAGAGAGAGAGAGAGAGAGAGGAAGAGAGAAATAAAAAATGGAAAAACATTTTTAAGAGCCATAATTTTAAAATATTGGAGATGGAAAGAGGTGGAAGGGAAGAAAATAATTTATGGAACTGCAGCAATAAAAAAAACAAATAATTATACACTGGATGGGGAGTGCTACACAGAAGGCATCATTTACACTGCTGAAGTCAGTGATAATGGTTTCAAGAAAACATACATTGGCTGTACTGAGAGCCCTTTCAAAAAGAGATTTTACAATGATGCTTCTTCTTTTAGGTGAAGGAGCCATACAGTTGACACCAACCTTGCTGATTGTGTCTGGGAATACAGAGAGAGTTATGGTAGAAGTCATTGTGTAAAGTGGAAGAGAGAAAGAAAAAAAGAAAACCTGGCAGAATTCGTGGTAAGTGTTGATGGCTGTACCAGGAAGAGAAATTTGACATTGCCACATATCGTGATACTGGTGTCTTACTAAATAAGAGAACAGAGATTATGTCAGGGTGCAGGCATTTAAGTAAATATTTTTAGGTACCTATGAACCTGACTGAGCGAAATAAAATAATTAATTTTTTAATCTCTATCCCCACTCTTTTCCTCATTTACAATTTTTCTCCCATCTCTCACCTACCACTTCCTCATAAATTTAACCTCTCACTTCCGGTGTTCTGGTATATTGGAGTAGTTTTCTTTAGGCTTGTACATCCTTCCATTTGCCTAAGTATACCTCACTGTTGAAACCCATGTTGTGAGTTTGGTTGCCTTTTTCTTATATATATATATATATATATATATAATCTGAAGGAACCAGGCAAACCTACCTCGGTTTCACCTAAACGGATCTTCAGGGTAAAACCTGAATTCAAGAAAGAAATTCGGATTACTAACACAAAAAAATATCGAGAATATTTAACATTGAACATAAGGCAAAAATTAATTATTTTTAATAATATGTGGAAATCTCCGCTTTTACTTGAAGACGGTCGTGAGACCAGAAACACGTGTCGTACAATTATGTAAAACAAAGCATAATATTTTTTTCTAAATAAATCCACATTACAACCAAAAACGTTTGCGGCACCTCTCTTCTCTTCTTTATATATATATATATATATATATATATAACTCATGTTTCATTTGAAGTTTCGTAGTTATATAGGTGTACCTCCTCGTCAGAACAGTTATTATTCCTCGGTTTCCTTGTACTTTTATTTTGATGTAAATGTGTTGGTTTCGTTTTCGCCTGTTGATTAATTGTTGGTTTTATCTTCTCGCAATTGCTTTTTCTTCATTTTTGACTTTGATTTATTCTTTCATTGTTTCCTCGCCTTCTCTGGTGACATCTGCTTCATTATTATTGTTACGCAGGTGCGTGTTTATACGTGTGTCTATGTATGCGCGTGTATGTATGTATGGACCTGCACGTGTACGTTTATGCATTTGTGTATGCGCGATTAATTGTGTGTTTGTTTGTATGTGTGTTAACTGTATATGTTCGGGTTTATCAGTATTGTATTGACCATTTAATTTTAGTTATGATTAGATTTCTGTCTATGTATTTTTTGTAGGTGTGTGTTTATGTGTTCTTCTGTACAGGTGTATGTTTATGTATATGTTTGTGTGTGTGTGTGCACGCCTGTAAGCATACAACAAACAAATATGCACGAACTCGCTTGTTTGCATGTTCTTGGAAACATTCTCAGTCTTTTTTTTTCTTTTTTATAATGGGTGTGGCTGTAGTAAATTTTGTTGGATGTATTTCTCTGATAATATGGTAATTCTTTTTCTTGGTGGGCTCTGATTGGTATTATATATTTTGTGTTTTATATGTGTAAGCGTCCGTTTCCCTACATGGGTTCTCCCTCCTTTTTGTGTCTGTTTTTGCGTTTTCTGAAGAGTATAGTTTTAGGAGGCACAGTGGTGTTATGGATAGCGGCTTGGATTGAAGAACCGAAGAGACGAGTTCGAATTCCAGCCGGATCCATTACATTCACTTACGTGTTAATACACTTGGAAAAAGTAAGAATCCCCTTCTCACTCCAACAGCTATATATGTAGATAGCAAGACAGACTGGGTACTATAGCTTTGGGTGGCAAGCCGTGTAGGATAAAGTAGCTCTGAATTCAAAACTGTATGTATACCTGGCTTACACAAACTATACAGCTCAAGAAATAATCGTTCACATTGGATCGATGATCTGGACTACTTTCGCCAGTAACGTAATGGTTGTGGTAAATTCTTTTTATAATATTTATGAAGACAATTGAACAAGAAAATCAATCTTTACACTCAAATCATTCATAGGCTTTTCTAAAATCAATCAATACATAATATATATATATATATATATATATATATATATATATATATATATATATATATATATATATATATATATATATATATATATATATATATATATATAATTTTCGCTTGAAGATGGAACAGAGCTTACTTTAACTCAATTTAATTCAAATAATTATATTGAAGTTTTCGGCTCTTGTTTTTGAAACATGAGATCTCTTATGTCGCGAGTTAGAATCATATTTTTAAATAAATAATTATATATATATATATATATATATATATATATATATATATATATATATATATACGCACATTCACACTTTACAAGAAGTCATATTTTCCAAGAAAAACGTAATTAATAAAAATGTGCTTAATATAACTTTCAGAAACGAAAATAAAGCGCAGTTTAATACATAAAATAATTAGAACATCAACACTTTTGCTACCATCATGATATCTGGCAGTAAAAACAACTTCAGAAAACTCCATCAAATTTTATGATTACATATTAACCAAGTAACATAAAGAGTTCCTTAACTTTACACACGATTTTTATAACAATACGTCTCAGTCTACAAAAAGTTCACAAATGCAAGCAACAACCATAGAGAAATATATCCAAACATTCCCTAACTACTAAAACCAGAAGGTATAATTAATATATATATATATATTAATGGTTTTTTTTTTAATAAGATTCCTACGCTACATAAGAGTTCTCATGTTTCAAAAACGAGAGCCGAAACCATCAATACAATTATTAAAATTAAGTTGAATCAAAATGTTGGGTCCCGATTCATCCTCAAGCGAAAATTTAGGAAAAAAATATTATAATAAAGCTCTACTTCTGTATGAAGCACTGTCTTCTTAAAAATAAAAACAAAAGTACTAAGGAAATCCGGATTATTTACCTGACGTGTTCCTTCCTATTTTTCTGCATATATATATATATATATATATATATATATATATATATATATATATATATATATAATGGATAATAACATTATTTTTAGTGAATAAACCTGTTTCAGTTGACATCCTCGTTATTTCATACGCTGCAATTAATGTCAGCCAGTCTAGAAGTCGAGAAGTCCTTAATAACGAAAGTTATGCTTTCCGATCAACGACAATTATTCGTCCCTTCTTTTCGTTAGTAAGAAAATATCGATTTCTATGACAGTTGACATTAATTTCGCCGTGTAAAATAACAGAGTAGTCATCTAAAATACGTGTATCGTCCACAAATACAAGTAATATGAAATGATGTCGGAATTAACTGTCCACACACACACATATATATATAGAGATATAACTTTCAGAAACGAAAATATCGGGCAATTTAAGACAGAAAATAATTAGAACACCAACCTTTCTGCTATGATCGTTACATCTGGCAGCAATAACAACTTCAGACAACTCCATCAAATATTATGACTGTATATTAACCAAGCAACATAAGGAGTTCGTTAACTCTCTATCCAATTGTGTGTGTGTATGGGTGTGTTAGTAATAATAACATAAATCAATAACACCAATCAAATACGTAAAAACATGCTCGCAAATTATTTATTTAAAGGAGAGAAAATATTTCCGATGCGCAGTATTCTGCGAATCATTTCTGTCGGTCGAGAAATAATCCGATAGATTATATATATAGGCGTATCATGGCAGTGCTCCATAATATGTGAGAGGCATATGATGGCAGTGCTTCATATCACTCTATCTCAATTTAACTTTAGAAAAAATTATTTTAAAAAATAATTATATATATATATGCGAAATGAACAAACACTGAAATATTTGTTAAAACCGTACACGTTAAAAAGTGCTCCATTTCAAGTAGAAAACCAAACTTGCAGAGCGATTTAATATGTTAAAAAGATAAAAAAGCTGACTGGAACATTACCGCTGTTCAGACACGTGGTTTGTTCAGTGAATAAATCAGAGGCAACATAAGAAATTAAATGCCTTTATTCATTTCCCTACCCCTTCCTTTATTCCACTCCAACAAACCCCGCATTACTTCCGGTCTCCAATGAAGGCATTTGCCTATGATTGATCCGCTGAACAAAGCCACCTGACGAGACCTTGGCGGTCTAAACCGCTGTAATGTTCCGGTCAGCGTTTTTATCTTTGTAATACACCAGTGAAGCGACGACACAAAATATATAAAATTAAATTGCACTTTTATAATTTTCGATATCATATAACATTACTGAAATGATAAATAAGATAATTTTTCACACTATTTCTGTCCCATATTAAGGGAAATCGTTGATGACTTTGGAAAATTATTTTTTACAATAATTAAAAAAAACCCCAAAAAACAAACTGATGCACTCAAAGAAATTCAATCCCTGGTTGTATAACATCAATAACAAGTGTTATTTTTTAAAAGGTTTTCATTTACAAGAAAAATGAACTTTACGTAATGATCTATTTTTATATAATTACTGACTTGATGAATTCTCAAAACTTGGTTGATAATGAAATAGTTTTACATGTTTTAAATGTCGAAATTATATAAAAGCTTTCATTTGAAAATTAAAAACTACTCTGTAACATAAAAATAGATTCGTTTTGCAAATTCTGAAGTTCTATTTAGTAAATCGTCCTGAAGACATTTGATCTTCAATATATATATATATATATATATATATATATATATATATATATATATATATATATATATATATATATATACAGTAAAACATTTTATATTGATTTTAAGTAGAATAGAAATTTGAAACAGAGTAGAATCCTAGCATATACTGTGTTGGAACATTCTAATACCATCTTGTATTTATGTATATTGATTGGGTTTATCATGTAAATGAACGTACGTTTTGACGGAAGAAGATTTATTATAGAAAAGTTGCTTTAGAGAGTTCTCGAATATCAAACGAGAACATGAAGTGTTCGAAATGTTTAGGATGTGACATTTTCAGAACAGATAGATGACAGGCATGAACATAACCTTCATATTTGTGGTCGGCTTTACTTACGTAAGAATTGAAATTTGTGCTATATTGTATATACTTGCATATAAACCTACTATTACATAACCCCTATTTTTTTTTTATTTTTGGAAAGCCGGAGATTTCCATATAGCTTGTGTATAACGCGAACCCAGATTTTGAGCAATACTAGAGGGTAATAAAATATTGCAGTACTGATCGTCATCCAGAACATATTCAATTACAAGTAAACGGTATTCGTTTTTTGTTTTTTTTTGTTTTTTGTTTATTTTTTTTTTTTTTTTTTGTACAAAGGTACCCCAAAAATAGTGAGGAAAACACAATGGGTACAATATCTGTACGGATTTAGATGATGTAATTTTGATATCGTTCATGCCTAGGTTACGGGAGGTAGCCCAAGGGAACTTACCTGTACTATTAAGGTTAGCCAAAGTTACCGTGATAATATAGGCCTACCGGGTAGGTTAGGGTCACCGAAAATGCATGGCTTTTAACCTCTCCTGGAAAGAATTACTTGTGTATAGTGCAAATGGTTACCAGTATCGCATGATTTTTAACCTTTTCAAAATAATTACAAAAATTAATTATAGTGCGACCCCTGAGGTTTTGCGTAAAAAGTGATCATAAATCTTTCAAGATACACCAGTATATTCGGTATGCTCACCAGAATACCAATCATATATCAAATGCAATTAAATATTAACGATTCGATATTTGTAGAAAAGTAAGTTGCTTGTCTGAAAAGACTTACGTACGTAAAATATATCTAATGACTACAAAATGTTTGTGCTTCATTTCTGCTAACATTGTGCTCGAGTTTTAAAAGTGGATGTGGTTTAAGAAGCTGTATTCGTTTAAATTAGAACGAATTCATACAATGGTAGCTTGCGATGACCATAGTCGAAAGCGAGATAGCAGACATCTTGTATATACGTATGAACTATCTGCCACCCATTGAATATAAAGAGATAAAAACATTCGTGTAAACTTCGCACATGAATTACATCAAAACGCATTTATCGATCCGTTTTCAATCCAAAGGAAAGCGTAATGATAACGTTGGACATATGGTACTTTATTACTGGCCATGTGGTAGTATTTTTCCTGATTCTTTGGTAATAGCTGGGATTGAAGAAGGCGCTTAGTTTAGAAGACACCTAGAAAGCCGCCAACTGCAACTAATGTTTACTTGGCTATTTACTCCGAAGAAGTCAATTTTATCCTCCTTTTCACCCGAATTTATACTGTGTGGTGTCATTTCGTTCTCCCAGCGTAATTATTTAACGTTCTCACCTCGTACTTTTGCTTTGTATAGATTCATCATACTGTTTGCTTTTCTCTTGCTTCATCACGCGTTATTCCCGTTTATTCTCGCCAGTTGGGCGTAGCTTCAGCTCAACTGTACAATTCAACTCTTGCAGAGTCTCCTTTCTCTTATTCCTTCAACTTCTTATCGTTTTTCTTTGGTCCTTCCCCTCTCTCTCTCTCTCTCTCTCTCTCTCTCTCTCTCTTTCAATATCTTATGAAGACACAAGGAAAACTTATATTAGCCGACGCCTTTCGTCTGCTCTCACACTTTATCAAGGCAGATGGAAGGATTTTGCTTTGCAGGAAGTATTTATAAGCAAAAATCAAAAATGTAAAATTTTCACAATTTTGAAAAATTAAGGACGCTCATAAATATACTAGTGGGTAAATGAAAATCATGGTAAATTATGGAAGATGCTAAGTGATGTAATTGAATGTCTAACATACAAAGGTGATTAAATGTTTTCATTTGTCGAGTTTTTATAATGTAATTATCATTTGTATTACTTTGGGATTAATTTATGTTTTGCATATTTTGAAAATTAGCAAGTTATATAACGATGTATGCTGCTTTTATTCATATTGTCACATATTCATGACACATTACCAAAATAACAACTATAATATATATATATATATATATATATATATATATATATATATATATATATATATATATATAAGGTTGTTTTTTTAACCTTCCTACTGAGAATTGTGTATTTGATGTTTCTACTTGGGTTAAAGCTGACATCAATGCTTTTGTACATTCTCGGAAATACTGGTTAAAACCACAACTGTCTTCTGGTTTCAGACATATCTCTTCTGTCGCTATAGCCACAAGAATCACTTCTTCCGGCGGTACCAGGGTGATACTTCCGGTCACAATAGAAGCCTCTATGTGTCTGCACGTAATAATTGCTAATGTGTTCTCAAATAGGCTAAGTCTTTGTTTACTGATAGAATGAGCCAGCATATAACATCTAACACGTTTGATTCTCGTGGCTACTGGCGACTCTCTAATAATGTACTAAAAAATATTAAACCTTCTATCCCCGCCTCTCTTCACTTAATTTGAAATGTTACCATCTTGTGCTGCTGTTTTCAATGTTTTGCTCGTAAATTCTCTTCCAATTCTACTCTTGACTAATCTCGAATTCTTATATATATATATATATAACTTCATCCATGGTTTCTGCTAATATTACAAACCACAAAGCATGTAGACTTGATGTTAAAGCTATTGAAGATTTTATGCATTCAAACAATTTTTATTAATCGTTTCACTCCAATGAATGCAATAAGCTTAATAAAGTACAAAGAATTACTGAATTTTCTAAAATATGAGGAAAAATACGATCAAGGAGAGCGAACAAGATAAAGAAGACGAGAGACAGAAGTTAACGATTGTTTGGTGATTTTCAGGATCATCAGGTCAAATGGTTTAAGTATTCTAACGTTACTGATGTTGTCGGTATTCAGACTTTCATTTCTTCCGTTGCTCAGTCTCTTCGTCAAATAGTGAATTTATCTACTCTTTTTCCTTGTAAATCAGATCAATATTTTTTGCCGCCACTCCTTGCTCTTGTCGAGCTTCACGTCTCTGTCTTCTTGGCAATATGGATCAGTCAGTAGTATCTGTTGATATTGCTTTTAAGTCGTTTATTAGAAAGCAACTTCCAATTTGAAAGAGTTCTCTCTGTTAACACCGTACCGATTAGGATTCATTTCGTGAGTTTCTTCGATTGATATTCTGAATTTTCCTATTGCCACGTTTTTTTTGTTTTTTTCTTAGTTAAAGCTGACATCGATGCTTTTGTTCCTTTTCAGGAATAGCTGATAAAACCACAATCATATTCTTTATTCACACCGGCCTGTTCAGCCGCTATAGCCCACAGGTGCTACGTTTTCCCGGTGTACCAACGCAATACTTCTGATCACATCATATGTATATTTTTGTCTGCTCGTAATAATTGGAAATTTGTCCTCAAAGCGATTATGTTTTTATTTGCTGATAGAATGAAATACCGTATAGCCTATAACAAGTTGTGATTATTAGCGGCTCTGTAATAGTGTGTTAAATACGAGTCTTCTATTACTCCTGCCTTCAACTAATTTGAGGTGTTAACATTTTCTGATGAAAAGCAGAATTTTTTGCTAATAAATTCTCTTCAAATTCTATTTATGGCTCAATGGGGTATCTTTGCCTGACCCTCCACTTAGAACTGAGACTCTATTGAGTGATAAGTATATAAATATCATCTTTAAACTACATCTTCACAATCCTGGTGAATTTGTTGGTATCACTGCAACAATCCTCATGAAATCTGTTCCTGAGCTGGCTCATTTTCTCTCTAAACTATACAGTAAATGCCATGTTTTTTCTTGCTTCTCTGCTTGTCGAAAATTCTCTTCTGTAGTTCCAGTCTTTAAGGATACCGTCTTACTATTCTGACTATCGGCCTATTAGGATTCTAACTCTTTGGCGAAGTACTAGCATCCAAGAGTGGCCAAACCGCGGCTTGTGAGCCACATGCGGCTCTTTTACATTTAATATGCGGCTCGTGGATAAGCCTCTTTTTTTCCCTCACAGTCAATATAAAAGGTAAGTAAGAAATTTTTCAAGCTTTATAAAGATTTACTGGGTATGAATTGAGATCCCATTGGATTAAAACGTAAGTTTAATGTTAATGTTTATGTATAAACTTTGTTCATATCTTGCCGTTCTCAAACATGTGAACTTTATCGTATGTCGATCTTACATTAAGCAAATTAAGGAATTGGGTAAGATTCTTACATCGCTGTGTCTTCTTTTGGATAAGCAATATGGCATTCGCTTCTCTAGGTCAACTGCTAATGTATTATTACTGAAAGAGTGTATCAATCTTCAGTTAGCTTTTGTGATGTCAACGAGCACTCATTGCCACATATGTAATGCCAACGAATACTCGTTATCACTTTCGTCATGCACATTGTAGTAGAAACTTTGTAATCGCAGATACAACTATATTAACACTGTTGAACAATACTGGTGTCAGACGCTTTCGAATATCATTCGCACTAATAGTACATGATTGATAATACTTGCTCGAAGATTAACCATCGAACAGTGATCTGAATAGTGATATATTCAGTAACAGCCCCGTGCGGTCGGATGTGGCACAAGGTCGAATTTATTGTGGGGTATACGATCCCAGAGGCTCGTCGAAAAATTCCCCGTAGACTTCGTAAAAACGGGGTCGGGTAGCTGTCTACCACCCGAGTCGAAACTTTACTCTTCGATATAGCTTCGTCTGGAGATCCCCTCTGCCCGGAGGCAGAGAGTTTGACCAGCATACTGCTAAATAATCTGGATAGTGAGTTATTCACTAACCACCACACGCGGCCGGGTGCGGCATAAGGCCAAGTTTATTGTGAGGCATCCGAGCCCGTAGGCTAGGGCATAAATTCCCATAGACCTCGTAAAAATGTGGTCGAGTATCTGTCTACAACCGTAAACGAAAGACTGCCCATCGGCATAGCTTCGCCTGGGTTCCTCTCCGCCCGGAGGCTAAGATATTGACAAGCATACTTCCGAAGTAATTCAGTGAGCGAGTTATTCACCTACCGCCCCACAAGGCTGCATGAAGCACATGGCCAAGTTTATTGTGGGGTATCTGAGCCCGTAGGCTCGGTCAAAATGCCTCGTAGACCCCGTAAACACGGTGTCAGGTTGCTGTCTACCACCCCAGATGAGACTCTGCCCGGAGGCATAGCCTCGTTTGTATTCCTCTCTGCCCGTAGGCAGAGAGTTTGACAAGTACGTCCGAAGTAATTCGGAGAGATATGCCTTACATGGGATGCTAATTCTCATTTATGTATTTTCTTACCATCACGTGACCTACTTATTAAAAATGGGATCGCCTGTGTTTGCTCTATGGGGATTTGTGTTCAAACTCCAGTGTCGGCAACGACACTTTATTCCAATATAACAATAGTATTTCTGAAGCTAGGGCTGTGGCTTTGAATATCTCGAAGGAATTTAACCGTATGGCATATTGGTCTTTTTCACAAGTTGAAAGTTTACGATATTTCTGGACAAAATTTTAACTGATTCACTCTTTTTTACAAAATCACAGTTGTCTTGAACGGCAATTTCGCCAGATTTGTTCGCAATAATGTAGATGTCTTCATGGCATTTTCCTTGAACCAATATTATTCATAATTTGCATTAACAACCGTGGCATTTGATCTAAAAATGACATATATGTTGTTAAATGGGGCAAGGAATGGCTTATTAATTTTACCTCATCAAAAACGAAATAGTTCTCTATTAATCATCTGAGACAACTCCGTATGTCTGCCATCAGCATGGCTCATTCTAACCACCAGTTGGGCTCAGGGAACTCTCTTCCGGATTTTGCTTCATATTCAAGTTTGATCTTCAAAAGTTTAAATGCATTGTTATGCGTTGTCTGTCGTTTATTTTTTAATTCCTGCTCTTTTAGCGTTCTCGTCCCTAAATAATGTTTATCATTTTCTGACATTATTTCATACTATGTAACGAACCACCAGCGTCTTAGTGACTTTATTTCATTGCTTGGTATCACATGATTAAAAAAGCAATATAGATCTGTTATGGCCTTTCGCGACTTTCATATGGTTATTAGACACAACATTCAAGGGGGTATTAATAAGGAACTGAGTATCTCGTCACCCTTTTTATTTATATAGATATATATATATATATATATATATATATATATATATATATATATATATATTGAACAATAAGAAAATAAAAATTTAAAAATTAAAATCTTTCGACACACTCGTTTGTAGATTAATATTCTTTCGTTTTTTTATTATTATTCCATTTAGATTCCTCGACTAGTTTCTACCGAAATGGCCATCATCGGGAGGAGAAATATTTCTGCTTGCTGGTAGCAGTGAACTACAGAAATGAATGTCTTGATGGAGAATATATATATATATATATATATATATATATATATATATATATATATATATATATATATATATATATATATATATATATATATATATATTAAGAATTGGACAAAAGTCGGTTAATGCACGTCAGCCTAAATTATGGTTCCGTATAGGATGCAGGTTCGAATCCTGTCAAAGGACGAATATTTTCTATGAAAATTTCTCGGACATTCAGGCCGGCAAATGTTACTTAATACTGTTTATTATAAACAGAGCATTTACTTAAATACTTGTATCTATAAAAAGAATGTTAAACATAAAAATGTCTTTAATATATATATATATATATATATATATATACATATAAATATATATATATATATAATTATTTATTTAAAAAGATGATTCCATCGCTACATAAGAGTTCTCATGTTTCAAAACAAGAGCCGAAAACTTCAATATAACTTCAATATTTCATAAATACATATACAACAATATATTTCTTGTTGATATATTTCAACCTGGAAAATGGCTAAATGTATAACCGAAAGAGCTCGGAAAGAAAGAACAATTGGAAAATTTTATGTAATTTATCCTTCGAAAATATATAAGATGCCATATGAAATTGTATGAAAAACTAAATCAAAGCACATTGTCATATTCAATGAAATGTGCATCGAAAAGAAGGATAGCTGCCTAAATATACAATACACACACACACACACACACATATATATATATATATATATATATATATATATATATATATATATATATATTCATTGATTATGTAAGCCGAAAGCTTAAATTGGATTTAAATGTATGAATATGGTGATTTCCTTTCGTCTTTCAATGATAATGTTTATCAGATAATATGATAGCAAGTTACTCAAAATAAATAGAAAAAACTTGTCTATATTATTTAATGAAACATGTATCAATGAAATTTTTTTTGCTAAATATATATATATATATATATATATATATATATATATATATATATATATATATATATATATACACTAAGAGAGATTCAAATGGCATCTCTAATGTAAAAGAAAGCTTTTCCGTAAATTTGAATAGGCTTGCGAGCAGATCTTTCCTTCCCATCGCCTTTCTGGCCATGAGTCAAGGAATACTTTTGCTTCAACATTTATGTTTTCGTCTTGCACATCTACATTTTTATCGCTTAATCACGTGTCACATGTTGATAAATTAACTTCTTCGTGTTTATTTTGTTCAATCTCTTATGTGTCTATATATATTAATCCTCTTTCAACTGATATGTGTCCGTTTCAAACGTTAGATTTCCAGCGAGATGGATGCGCACAAGGTGAACAAAATCCCCCCAACATTTGGCATGGGCTGTTTATTTCGTATGAATGAATTCGAGAAATAGATAAATCCACTTCTTATCATCTGATTTCGCGCCGGATATCTCATGAAATATTCACTTCACCGACATAAAGGTCTAGCAGGAAGCAGAGTAAAGAAAGAGTGAAAATAGTGTGGAGAAAGATCGCATAAAAAAAAAACACACACACACACACACACATATATATATATATATATATATATATATATATATATATATATATATATATGTATGTATATGGTAATGTTAACGTGGTTTAATGGTAAGAAAACTTGTTTCGTTAGACCCGTCACGAGTAGTGAGATTGATCCTCACTGGGTGCGCCACACATTCGGCCATGTGCTACGTTTAATTTACGCTTAGAAAATCAGTTTGAGCAATTCAGGGTGATGTAATAGTTAGCAAGCTTGTCTCGCTAGACCAGTTACAACCGAATATATATATATATATATATATATATATATATATATATATATATATGTGGGGGGGTGCGTGTGTGTGAGAGTGTGTGTGTGTGTTTGTGTGGGTGTGTTTGTGTGGGTGTGTTTGTGTGGGTGTGTTTGTGTGGGTGTGTGTTCTGTTTATATGCGAATCTCTTCTCTCTGTGTCTGTGTGTGTGTGCGTAGAATTTCAGTTATGACTAAAATTATAACGATAAAAGTAAACATCTCAAGAATGCCACAATTATTAAAAGGGAAAATAACTTTCTGAGACAGAATATTTTTGATAGTGCCGCTATCAAAATCTACCAAAATATAAATCTACGACTCAGATATATTTTTTTTTCAAATGTCTCCTTTGCTAAAACAAGTATTTCTTTCACAGGCCAACCTACATGACTATTATAAAATAAAATAAAAAATCAATAGAAATAAGGTTAAATTCAAAATATTTTCTCATTTAAAATATATAATACATAAATTAGTCTCAAACTGAAATAATAAAATAATAATTATATTATAAAAAAACCCTCAATAGCAACAATAAAAATATTTGCTTACTTTCATTTATTATTTACACGCACACACATACACACACACACACCCACACACCCACACACACACACAAGCTTCTAAAGCTAAACATACACTCAAGACTAAATACGATGTGAAAATACCGAGCGTACATATACATCAATACGAAAAAGAGGTCACCTGATTATAACATAAGATGCAATCTTTTAAAAAGTAAGGAAATGCAATATTAAAGAGGTTAGCACAATCCAAAGCAAAACCAACACTGCTTAAGTGATAACCACCACCCATTAAATGAATAAACACACACACATACACATATATCAATTTACGCCAGATCATAAAAAAATCCGACAAAATTGCTAAATAGCAGCAAAGACAACAGCCCTGATGATTGAAAGCATCACTGAAACGCGCTCACGAAACTTCGAAGTCGGCATGACTGAACTAACTCCAATCAGTTAAATGATATGATAATAATTCTATTAACACTCTATCTTTAGCTTTTGACATCGAGTAATTTATTACAAAAAAAAACTGCCTGACTAAAATGCTTTTCTACCAGTAAACTACCGAAAAAGGACCAACAATTTTGGCACCAAAAAACCTTTACAACTTAACAAAGATCATTTACCGGTAGTTTCTCGCACTTCTCACTTGTGAAACTCCATTCTGGTTTTGTGCTTTCCAGCCTACTTTAATCTTCAAAGATTTAAATGCAATGTCAATCGCCGTCTACTCTCTTCCTGATTAATTTTTCCTATTCATTTATTGATGTTTCTGTTCTTAATTCTTCCATACCCTGAAAACCCTTTGTGGCTTAGTGATTAAATATCTTGCATGGATTAATACCGATTAAAAAAAAATAATGTGTGTTTTTATATATATATATATATATATATATATATATATATATATATATATATATGCCGTCTTCTCGCTTGTGAAATCCTTCTGTTTTATGCGTTTTACTCTTCAAAAATTTAAATGCAATGTCAATCGCTTTCTACTGTCCTCCTGGTTACTCTTTTTGTTGCCGCTCATTATTAATGTTTTCGTTTCTGCTTCTTCCAGACACAGTTACTCATTGTGTCTTAGTGGCTTTACAATCTTACATGGTGTGATATCGATAAAAAAAAAAATGCTTCCAATTTCGCTGATCATTAACAAGATGCAGAAGTGGATAGTATTTTCAACAGCTGCTACGGGAGAAGATTTTGCAACATGTCGGTGTGCGCATGTCACCTTTACGCAGCTTGTACGACCTAAATCATCTCGCTTTCTCACTTGTTTTACACTTTCATTTCAGATCTCATGTCAGATGCCTATTTATTTTTGAGCAGATCTATATGTAGAAATATTTATATTTACGCACCGACACAGAGATCACTAACGACTTATATTCTTCCAATAATTGCAATCTTTCCTTCTACGCCAGAAGTTTCCTAAGAGGACGACACACTCCCTTGTACCCCGGCCTCTGGGGTCGTTGGAAAGATTCAAATAATCGAAAGAAAACGGCGCTCTCAGTAACGAAAGATAACCTTTGACATATCTGTGATTAGTAATGTAAACGAAAATCGAATCAATAATTTTGCTTATGAGCAAAAGGCAGACTACTGATTGCAGGTTATTTTTTTTTACTTGTTTCTAAATTTTGTAAATACAAAATATTTTCCCAAAATAAAAAATAAAAAACGAAACAAAACAAATCGCAGATATTAAATATAAAATAGTAGAAATAAAAATAATCTGCCGATGTCGAGAGGGTCTTTACCTTCTTAATAACTCCCACATTTTTTGTGCCTTACAATTTTCAACAGTGTGTAATAATATTTACAATATATACAATTGAACTATTCTCACAATCTTTGTTATCACAATGTTTCGGTCGTTGTCTCATCTTTTGTTCTCGTCACAATGTTTCGGCTGATCCCTCTTTTTTGGTCGTCAATGATTCTGTTGCTGTATAATGTTTCGCCTGTTGTCGAAAATTTGATGTGGACACAATGTTTCCGTTTTTGTCTCATCTTTGTTGTTGTTATCACAATGTTTTGGTCCTTGTCCCATCTTTGTTGTTGTCGTCACAATGTTTCGGTTGCTGTGTAATCTTCGTAGTTGTTATCACAATGTTTCGGTTGTTGGCGCATCATTGTTGTTGTCACAATGTTTTGGTTTTAGCCTCATCTTTATTGTTCCTGTCGAAATGTTTCGGTGGTTGTGTCATCTTTGTTGTTGTTATCACAATGTTTCAGTCGTTGAGCTCTCCGACTATCATCAGATTTATCTTGGTCCGAGTAACATACAAAGAAGTCAAAACTAAACCTTTCTATTTCTTTCCTTACGGAGGCATGTTGGATTGCGGCTCCGTTTCAGGAATCGGAAAGCCGAATTCGTATTCAGGACGGCTTTATTACATTCACTTATGTACTAATGTCATTGGAAAAAGTATGAATCTATTCTCCCCACTAGCTAAGGACAGACTGGGTTCTATAGCATTGGCTGGCAACTGATCTAATAGTAAGAAAACACTGAATAGCTTGCCCAAGACACACCACTTCTGTACGGCTCCCCCTAATGAATTATGGGACTCGTGCTCCTGAAGAGCGCAGATAGTTCTCATTCCCCTACACATGTTTGGATATCTCGCCTGCCTTTATTTTATTTTTTATTTTTAGAACCGCTCAGCTGTGAGCACTAAAAATAAGAATTAGTCAAGTGGTCCCCAAACCTTTTTTTTTTATCTGACGCCCCCTTGCGTACCAAAACACAAATCTAAAGACCCCACCTTTACAAATGTATAGTCAAACTTTTATTGGATATTGTTTGTTCCAGTATTGCGTTTCAAACGAGTATCATACTATCTCCAGTAATAATTGTTATATACATGGTAACTTCGACGCGGTGTAATGCTTAGCAAGCTTCTTTCGTGAGATGAATTCCGACTGAATAGTGAATTCGATCCTCACTGGATACCTTTTTACTTTCGACCTTGTCCCACAGCAAAGGTACCCTTAGAAAAATCACCATAGTAATTTTTATATAAACTGGATGTAGGTTAAAGTAAAGATTAGATACACGTCAGAAACAAGTTGGGTGTGGCGTGTGTTATGGTTCAGATAGGCCACTGTGACCCCCTTGGATCTTTCCATCGCTCTCGGAGGAGGTGGGTACTAATCAATTTAGTAATCATTGAACAACACAAGAACAGTCTATCGTCCATCCCGTACATTAATCTAAATTGTTCTTTTCGGAAATACCCTGTAGGTTAGACGAATCGGCATGCACCTGATGAAGGCCGAAGGGCACAATGGTCGAAACTTTGTGATAACAGCAACAGAGATGCGGGCAATAGTCCGACTGAAAAGATTGTAAAATAATGATAACGATCATCCTAAAAATTCAGATGTAATCTTTAAATTTCTTTTTTCCTGATCGCGACCTTATATTTCTTATAACCACAGTTTGAAACCCCATCCCTTGCAATGGAAATAGCCAGTCGTTGCAGGCAGAAAAATCTAGACTATTCAAAAACTGAAGGACACAGATGATCAGATGTCTTGACAGACAAACGTTGATTGTACGGGATCAAATGCTTGACATTGGTCATTACCGTCACACAGTAGGCAATCTCATTCTTTAGCATCTCACTGAGCGATAAATAACCCATTTCTGAACAGGAACACGGTAAACACAGGTTAAAATTCTTGCAAAGTAGCATCAAGCTATGACAATCTTTTTTTTTTTGTTTTTTTTTGTTTTTTTTATTGATAATCAAAAAAAGCAAGTTTTAATACTGGGTGCGGTAGAAATTTATCCAGCATATACCACCCAGAAATACTTTCTACAGAATGGTAAGACATTAGCGCTAATTGTATCCCAATCTAGCTAATGTCTTATCATCATGTAAGAGATATTTCTAGTAGGTATACGTGGAGGTATTTCACCGGAATCTTGTATTAGATTCCCTTAAACATGGTACAGGAACAACTCAATTTAAAGAGCTACTAAATGACATGTGTGATACGAATATAAGATGGAAAGTGAAGAGTGTGTGGATATTTAGGATGGATAACGATTTCTCCGTGACTTGAAAAGTTAAAACCTCTAGTGTTCAAGAAAGTCTCCACATAAGAGTCTGTTACATAAAACATTTCTTGTGGAAAGAAAAAAAAAAGCTACGTTAGTGTGATGTTGAATGGTATGTCTTAGATGTAAAGGTAGGAACTGGTGGAATTAAAAGCACTAAATGATCTAAATGCTTATCACGTAAGCAGCAATAGAATAGCGAAATAATTGTGGTGTTGTGGAAGTGTGTAAATTGGAGATTGTCATATTATACAAGGCCACGAAAACGATGATGAATTCTGTCTCGGCGGGAAAGTGAGGGATGGACGGCTCCAATCAAGATATGACCAAAAAATGAAATGGTTAGTATATGTAAATAGTCGAGACAAAAAAACATACATGTCATGGTGACTGTGTTTAAGCATGAAACAGGCTGTTGCCGCTCGATGTTGACATCAATGTCAACACAAACACACACACACACACACACACACATATATATATATATATATATATACGTGCATGTGTATGTGTATGAGAGTGCGTGCAGTGTGTGCGTTTACGCAATGATTTTTTCTCAAAATGTTCCCAGATGAAGGAACAAAGTTCGAACTAGAAAGAGATAGAGAAAGTTTCTGGCACACATAATATGGAAAGATTGTACGGAGAATCTAACACCAAAAATGGCATATATATATATATATATATATATATATATATATATATATATATATATATATATATATATATATATGTGTGTGTGTGTGTGTGTGTGTATGTATGTATGCATGCATAGGCGCGCAGACTGATCATGAGATCCGAGTTCGAATCTCACAATGGTCGATTTGTCAGGGAAATAAACTTTTTCTGAAACTGTAACTAAGTTTTCCAAAATAAGCGTCTGCAATAGGGATTGGTTAGCCACCCTAGTACACAGGCATCCTCGAATACAGTGGCCTGCTATACACAGACACAGAATTTGAAAATGCAACTGGAGTCTTTGAGGATATTTTTTCGTCATAACTCTACCGATTCTACATTTCTACTATTTCAAAAAATAAATTGACATAGAGAGGTATGGTCTTATTCCATGATCTGGTTCAAGATGGAGAATTTTTTTTCCTTTTCATGCAGAAAAATGTCACTCAAAGTGCTATCTGTTTAAAATGCAATGTCATTGTAAAAACCTTCATTCAACAAAGTTTATTGCATATGCGAGGGATTGGTTATGTTGTTGGTGAGAAAACACGCTGCAAAAGGGATTGCAACCAACTTAGCGAACAGGTGCCACGTGAATGAGCATTATATATATATATATATATATATATATATATATATATATATAGCTTTGGCCAAACTATTAGGACCGACATTATATATATATATATATATATATATATATATATATATATATATATATATATATAGCCTATTATGACCGACATTATATATATATATATATATATATATATATATATATATATATATATATATATAGCTTTTGGCCAAACTATTAGGACCGGCATTATTTATGAATTTACATGCCCCATACGGAATTTGCTTCAGATGAAAATAAATTCATAAATAATAATTACATCGGACATCCAAATTCGTGCCTATCCAGAAGGATCCATTTAAATACGCACGGAGACCTACCAACCTCTATCTGCAATGTAATTTTCGAAAACAGGAACACAATATACTCATCTGCATGCAGTAAATGCTTAAAAATAATGGTAGTATTAACAAAAGACAAGAAGAAAACTACTCAACTATATTAATTATGACAACGCACACAAGATGATGACTGTTTAGAAATGTAAACCGACATATTGCTGTACAAAAGCAATACATGGCTAATGCTGACCTCCAGAAGAGTGACTCGCTGCAATTCTTGGGATAACATTATCAACAGACATGAAGTGGAAAGACAATATTTAATCCATTGCTAGGTTAGCTGCGAGGAAGGTTAGTTTTTCTCTCCAGAGACTATCTTACATATCTATTCGCCCATACTTAGAATACTGCTGCCACATATCGCCCAGTGCTGCTGCTATTTATGTAGAGTTCCTTGATAAAATCCAAAGATGAATCAGAAATATTACTGGCCCGGATCTGGCGTCTCATTTTCCAACCGTCGTAAGGTTGTTTCCTTTTCCCTTTTCTATAAACACTTTCATAGTCTGTCTATATTTCTGAAATGAGGTATTATGTACAGTATTTACATTAGTCGGACTATTGCCCCCATATTTGTCACAACGTTTCGGCCGTTGTACGCTCTGGCCTTCTTCAGGTGGTTGGAATTTCGAACTGAACCCTTTATTTCGCTCACTGGGGTAGACTGTTCTAGTTCCAGCTGCCATGTCTAATTGATGTCAGTTATCAGTTATCTCCTGATGATTTTCCCTCTGAAAGTTCTCCGCTGCCTTAACCGGGTATCGAACTCTCTTTGGGTCTGTCAATGGATCTAACCAATGCCTTTATCCACTGTGCCATGAATTTCTGGGTATTATAAACCCTAATGTTTTCAGCAAACATTTTTTATCAGTGTTCATATTGCAATTTTGCTGTTATCATTGCATTTTTTACCAGAGCTCATATTGCAACTTTGTTATCATTGCTTTTCTCCTTATTACTGGTTCCCATATTGTATTTATTTCTATGCTTGGTCGGCTCAGGCACGTGGAACTCGAACAGTCTATCCCAGTGATCGAAATAAAGGGTTCAGTTCGAAATTCCAACGACCTGAAAAAACGTTGTGACAAATATGGCGACAAAGATGAGGGCAATAGTCCGACTAGTGTAAATACTAAACACTTTCAATTATTTGAATCAGGCCTTGTTGTTCGCTATGGTGGCTAGACTCTTCGAATTTAAGCACAGTACTTGATCAGTGACGGAGTTCTCACCAATTTACATTTCGCCTGGTCATCTTATATTCTAGAGTCATAGTTTCTTTTCTTGTGGAACTCCTGTTCGTACCATGTTTCCTGCCAACTTTAATCTGCAGAAAAATTAAATACAGTGTCAATCGATAGCTGCTATCCTCCTCATTACTCTTCCTCTTTTCTCTCTACTTAGAAATGTTCTTGTTTCTAACTGTTCCATATCCAACAATTGCTTGGACTCGATGGAAAATTATCTACATATGCAGATAAAAACATCTTTGATAATGGCAGATAAATTATCCGAAATCCCGCGGTTCCGCAGACCATTAGGACAGTTCTTACACACGATTTCCCAAAAAGACATCGCTTGTACGAATGAAAGAAAAATAAGATAAAAGGCTTCATCGCGTTGCCTAGTCAGATCAGGCATGTTTCATAAAACCTTTTAAAAAGAGAAACTATTATGCAAATAATATATATATATATATATATATATATATATATATATATTTGTATATTTAGGCAGCAATCCTTCCTTTATGCATGTTTCATTAAAACGACAGACAAGGTACTACGGTTGAGCTTTTTATTTAATTTTTCTTGTGTTCTGACAAAGCTTTCTTTTCTGGACAAAAGTGTGTAAGAACTGTCATATTGTTTCCGAGCGCTTTCGGCTATCTTTAGCCATTATCCGTGCTAACCGTATTCGGAAACTAAAAACATCACTACCACACACTGAACATACACAGAACACACACACTCTACTAAGCTGATAATTTTGATAATGGCTAAAGGTATAGCCGAAAGCGCTCGGAAACACAGAACATTCGGACAGTTCTTACACACTCTTTGTCCAGAAAAGAAAGCTCTTGTCAGAACACAAGAAAAATTAAATAAAAAAGCTCAACCGTAGTACCTTGTCTGTCGTTTTTAATGAAACATGCATATATATATATATATATATATATATATATATATATATATATATATAGGGAAAATATACGGAAAACAAACAAAAATCCTCATATGCAATTATGCTGTTTTAATGTTAATATAATGTCAACGTCCGACGTTTCGGTCTAATAGACCATCTTCAGGGCATATTCATAAAACATAATTAACATTAGACTATATTCAGTTCAACATGAAAAGACGATGGACATAAGAGTAAGACTAATCAAAACAGACAACTGAAATTTTTATAAGATCAGCGTTCCTTTTTAATAGGAACACGTCGTCGTCACGTGGGCGGTGTTGTGAAAATGTATTCGAAGATGATTTCAAAATATTAGATAAGCTCGACTGAACGATTTTCTCATCTAAACAGTTCGTTAAGAAATCCTTTGTGTTCTTATAGGAATAAGCGGAGATCAATAATTATGTTTTATGAATATGTCCTGAAGATGGTCTATTAGACCGAAACGTCCGACGTTCATATCATATTAACATTAAAACAGCATAATTGCATATTAGGATTTTTGTTTGTTTTTTCCGTATATTTTTCCTCATACTGTCGGATCTATATCCATATATTTGTTTATATATATATATATATATATATATATATATATATATATATATATATATATATATCTCTCTCGACGTATTCAACGTATGAGGGTCAACAACTCAGTTCCTAGGAAGCGACAGCCAGACACCAGCAGATATGATTTGATTATAGTAGTGAAGGTTTTGTGAAGAACCAACCACACATATTGAAGGGCTGAATACAGAGACCTCAATTGCTTTACATGCCAAACAATCTCCCGCAGATTTTGAAATCAGAGTTGTCTTTCTAGACCAGTTGCCATCAAGGCTATAGAACCAAGTCTGTCCGGCTAATTACCCATAGCTGAAGGGAGAAGAGGAGTATTCATACCTTTCCCAAGTAAGTAAGCACGTAAGTGAATGTAATGGATTTGACTAGAATTCGAACTCAGCTCTCGATCCCTCAGTCGGAATATATATATATATATATATATATATATATATATATATATATATATATATATATGTGTGTGTGGATTGCTGCCCAACTACACAATATATATAAATATATGCATTTGGGCAACTGTTCTTTTATATAGATTTCACTGAAGAAAATTACGCAAAAATGAAAGTAACACAGTCATCTTAATTTATTAGATATATTTAGCAAAATTACACAAAAATATCTTGAAATACTAACAAATAAATTGATTCAATAAAATCGTCATTGAATTCATTCATGTCCATCAGTTCACTTAGGAAAATTCTAGAAGGTCTCTTTATTGAAGTTGTGAATGCTGCCATAATCGTTGCCTTCAGGTCATCTTTGGTGTTACAAGGAATTTTGATTGGTCTCTCGCTCAACTGCATCCCACACATAATTGTGTGTTGCAGTCTGGGGAGTTAAGCGGTCAGATGTTAGGGGTGATGTGGTCGCAGGTATTGTCTGATAGGCATTACTGTGTTCTCCTACTTGTGTCGCATGGGGCAAAGTCTTGTTACCAGACATAAAGTCTTCCAGCAGTCACCCTCTTGACCCAGGGCAACAATACCTGTTCAAGGCATTTGATGTAGAACCCGATGGCATTGAGTCTGAGCCTCTGTGGGAAGATGAATGGAGGCATAATATCGCAATCAGTAATGATCACTCGAAACACCTTCATAATCTCTGAATCGTCTGCACTGTCCTCAGAGTGATACCCAAACACTCTGGAATGTTTGGAATTGGAACTCTGGCGCAAATGCCAAGCAGGGCAGCATGCAGTTTTCAAATTATGTGCGGTGTAAATTTTCGCACAGACGGTAACCAGCTAATCCTGCTCTACTATACAATCGCCAAAATCAAAAAAAAACGACGCCCATGCGCGAAATTAAATATATAGTATGGCGACAATTTACCTATTGCATTATATATATATATATATATATATATATATATATATATATATATATATATATATATTGATGTTGATATAACGGAATGTGCGTACACCTGTGTTTGCCCTCACTGGAATATGATTGGCTGGTGTCTGTCATAAATACCGACGGACGTGTAGGTACGACATAGTCCAGAGCCTTATTCTGAGAGCTAAGTCTATAACGACGCCAATTGGACTACGCCATTGATCTACACTTCTTACCTGCGACTACGACGCGTACCAGTCCATTACTGCTACGGTATTCTACTTGGTTATAGTAGCCAAAACCACTTAGCTACTTCGTTCAAATATATCCCTTTCCAGGACATATCATATATATATATATATATATATATATATATATATATATATATATATATAGATAGAGAGAGAGAGAGAGAGAGAGAGAGAGAGAGAGAGAGAGTATCGTGTGCTGAAAAGAAGATAGTTGAACTAAGTAGTATTTTTCAGTTTGATCTTCGATAACATTTTTGAAGATAGATGTAGCTGATAATTTATATCTAAAGTTATATATATATATATATATATATATCTTTGTGTCTGTCCTTGTCCATCATGCGCCGATGATTTGTTTTCCATGTATCCTTGATCGGGACTGGAGAAAATCCGTAATATTTTCATTAAAATTTTTTCCTATATCAATGTCATTAGAAGCACTATTGAACGGAAAATTAAACAGTTCATGGAGCCAGTCCTTCTTTGTGCCCCTTATGTCTAAAACTACCGTAGCTGGGTAGAAACAGTCAAGTACTCACCAACACAGCATCGCCGTGTATTACATCTAGCTTTTCAATTGTGAAGTTACGTGTCATCTTTGAGACCTGTTCGGTGCTCACTTTAATTTAGGATGATCTGTCCTATTTGTAATGTAGTTCAGTAATATACAATTTTAAATGTCAGTGTGATGCTGCATACATAAGACGGACCAGAGATTGGAGACCCGTATCGGGCAGCACGTTCCTACTAGTATAAAACAGGATAACTCCAGTCGATCATTTCGGACGACCCAACCAGTGTATGACTCTATTGGTCAACGCCTTTTTAGATCATCCTGACTACTTACATCAGTATACCGATGTTTTTTCTTCTTGCATAGTTCTCCTTCTGCTCTTCATTTGAAAATTCTAGAAGCAGTGTAAAAAACACTAACCGTGCTTAAGCCAGCAAAAAGAAAAAGGAAAAAAGGGCTATATACCAAAGTATTAAGGGCGCGAGTAATATTTTTTTCTCTTTTATACTCATTGGAAATGTTATATTTTATTCGGTAATTATCTACTAATAAATAGTTTTAGTCATGTTTTGTAGTCAAGTTTCCTTCCGCTTTCTAATAAGTCAAAAATTCCTTCTGGAGAAGTGTTGATCGATAGAATTCTAAAGGAAAATTATAAAACTAATGTCTAAAGTTCTTTTAAAAGCAATATATACATATAGTATAGTATAATACAGTATAGCTGGCCACTCTTATTCGACGATACCAGTCTACTAGAGTGGCTAGACAATCACTATATATATATATATATATATATATATATATATATATATATAGAATAAAGGGTTTATATATATATATATATATAGAATAAAAAGGTTATAAAAGGTTCAAATAAATTAATTTGAACTTTTTAAAATATTTATTCTACAGTCTACATTCAATATCATCACTTGATAAGACACCAGAGGTGTTGAAACAAAATGGATATTTTTGTAGTGATTTTATAACGTATTTATGTTATAAATTTTAAATAAATAATTATATTCGCTCTACTCTGTATTGAGCACTGTTTTAAGAATAGTAATTTTTGGTTATTGGAAATTATTCCGTATTCACCAATCATATACTTGGGTATATATATATATATATATATATATATATATATATATATATATATATATATATATATATAAGTTCTATGTGAAAACTATATACCTTTAATATATCAATAAAAATGTACAGAAGAAAATTATAACAAAGTGAGAAACAAAACTGTGACAAAGGGAATAATCGTGTTAACTATAAAAACTATAGTTAAGAAAATAATTTAAATTTAAAATTCACATCCTCTTTCCTTCGTGAGTATGCGTAGTCGCATTAATGCAAACATCAATTTTAATCTGATGAAGTCCTTAGGACGAAAGACGTTACACGGGACATTTTCCACTTTGTCACTTTGATTTACATATATATATATATATATATATATATATATATATATATATATATATATATATATATATATATGATGTTAGCATGATCTGATCGTATGCTTTACTGTGAGATCCACCTGAATACCTTCATACATGCAAGCTGTTTTCCCCAGATAATAGAAAAAAAAACCAGATAGGACTCTGTTATATGGTAATGAAGCAGGCTAGATTTACAGCCATAACCACGCTATTCTCTGCTAGCTGTTTGTAACCTGCTAGTGGGTAATTGCTTAGAAAGTCATTTTGGCGATGGACCATTGACCAGGATATAAATTTACAGAGTGATTAATTTTCTGCTCGTTTAGACTGTTCAGTTCTCCACATAAAAGAGAAATCATTATAGCACTATTAACCTTGCACCATAAATGCTACCCAATCATATGAAATAATTAAAATGAATAAAATATAAGTTTCGTAATAAAGCCAAGAAGAACTTGGATGAGAAATTAAAATCTCTTGAGGATGAGATATGTTTCTTCTTCCGTCTCGTTTGGTAAGGTGTGGAATCGCTAAAATTAAACCAGTGAAGAATTTTGCCATTTGGTAGTAAATACGGAAAAAAAAATTCTCCCGCCCAACAAAGAGATTTTTATTTCAGAACCTATGCGATCATGGCTCTTCACAACATTCTTTCTGTTGTCGCTCTTGCTTTCGGTACAAATGCTCTAACGCACACTCTCACTTCACTCACTCCCTTTTATCAAGTGTCATTCCAGTACCTCTCTCTTCTAACGTGATTTATATACTTTTTTTATCTCCCTTTATGCGAGAGAGATACAAACCAAAAATAAATTCCAGCTTCTCGTTCTGATTCTGAGTATACGTGTACATTTTGTTGTAATTTCCTCAAGGCATCTTTGAACAATAGAACAGAAATGAACTTCGGACTGTTTATCGACAACTTCGACCCTTTTGAATTGGAAAATTGGAATGAAAAATTAATTAAGCAGAAAGGACCGTGTTGGGTGAATCTAATATAAATGTTTCGATGAATGCTAGCTGCACACACACACACACACACACACACACACACACACACACACACACACACACACACACACACACACACACACACAGATATCATGCTCCTGAAAAATTTATTTTGGTTGAGCTCTTTGGTGAGGAAGTGTGAGTTTGTATACAGTGACAGTTACTGCTAATAATGCAAGGCACTTCGGTAAAGAGAATCGATTTCTCTCAGTCACTGTGTGTTTATCGAAACGCTTATACGCTTAAATTTACTTTCATCCCTGCCGTGCGTCGACGGCTTAGGGGTAGAATCTCCTATGCCAATTCAACCGGGTTTCGATCCTAGCTAGAGGCAACCAGACGTCTATTCACACTGATGAGCTGTGATACAGCGAAACTGTTGTAGAGTAGTTTTCACAGTGGAGGCTTGTATTTCAATAAGTCGCCCTAAATTAGGTTCGACGTACAAAACGTTAGAAACTTGAAATAAGAGTTAATGACGCAGCAATCTAGTTGTGATGGTTGATACTTCTATGTCCGACATCGACTGACTCGTTCAACACCACTGAGCCCAACTGTCGACCGCTACTACTACTTATTATCTGTGGGAGAGTCTATTACAATAGAATAGGTATTATGGTATAACAGAAACATTCTCTCTGTGGATGACATATATATATATATATATATATATATATATATATATATATATTTCGATCCTAGCTAGAGGCAACCAGTCGTCTATTCACACTGATGAGCTGTGATACAGCGAAACAGTCTGTCTGTGTATGACAATATATATATATATATATATATATATATATATATATATATAATGCTTTTTTAATAAATAAATGGAGCGTCTACTCTAATATGAGTAGCCACTGAAAATAGCGTTTAAAGTGATAAAAATATGTTGGATTGATAAATCAAATCCATTATCTTATAAAATTACTTTGTTTACGTTTGGATATACAAAAAATTCGAGGAACTGAATACGTGAAGAATTTCGCTTAAAGGCACGCCTCGAAATTTAATAAAAATGTTCGCTGTCTTAAGAATACTATTTAGATTGAGTAACACTAAAAATCTTTTCACATATTTTCGTGGTCGATATAGCCACAATATAATTAATACCCTCAATAATACCATCCATTTGAGAGGTAAATTACGCTCCTTTCGTTTCAGTGTTAAATTACTGAATTTCCGTTCGCAGAATCACGTTATCTCTGGGAATACTTTTCTTAGCGTCTCTCTAGCATTAATACCGTAATTCGGTTAATTTTGAAAGAGCATTCCTTAGACATTAAATCTTGTATTACTCCAACTTAGTCAATTCTGTAAGAATCCAGTATCAATCATTGTGGAGCATTGTCTTGTCTACACTATCTTTTCTTGATGAATTCTATTTTTCGAGATATCTTTCCAAAGGTCACACTTACTTTAGTAACAAAACTAATGCTAAGAAGTTAGGTATCTTAATTTTCTGATTAAAAGAAAGTTTGGCAGCTTCTGATACAACAGATAGACATATTACTTATTTTATCTGATTATAGTTTGTCCGATTCTGATAAGTTCGTCTTGTCTCACGGTTTGGACTTTTGCATCCCCACTAAGATGATCGATAGAATCAAAGATTTTAGCGAGTTTCAATTATCCTTTCCCAAATTATTAAAAACATGAGCTGGCTTCCGCTGAGGATGTAAGCCATCCTAAAATCCCTCTAAATGAGCTTGCATATGACTCCGTAATATCGATTCTAAGACGTTTTTTTTTATAGCAGACTCACTATCTGACCGCCAGATTGTTAAAATCTAGAACCAATATTTGATAAAGGATCGGGTCTTCTGGTTCTGAATTATTCTGATTATATTAATAATGAATGACTCTAGTAAATTTCGTAAATTAGGTGATACACCATTTGATGACACCACGAAAATAGAAGTTAAATTTCAGAAGAGATTGCTTGAATTTCGTAAAAGCATGTTCCTCTTAAGGCAGTTATATGATAGAATCCGACCAGATGGTTCCCAGCATCCTAGGATATATGGTTGGTCGAAAGTTCATAAAATTAATGCTCCACCCCGGCCTATTTTGTCTATGGTGGGCTTTGCCACGTATAAGTTAGCCAAGTGATTGTTTGAAGTTCTTGATCCTGTTTCGCAATGTTATTCTTCGTATTGTATATCAAACCCGTTCTAGTTTGCGCCTGATATACGCAAATTGCAACGTGCTGTTGACATTGAGTTTCTTGTGTCTTTTAATATTTGTAGTCTGTTCACGAATGTCAATCTTGACGAGACGATTGACATTTGTGCTGACTATTTGTATCGTGACCCCTTAAAACCTCCATCTTTTCCTGAGAGGGTCTTTGTCGAGCTGAGGGTGATGGCTACTAATTTGTCTCTTTCAACTTTGATAATAAGATGTATTAACAAATTGATGGTATATCAATTGGTAGTCCTTTGTTACCTTCCATGGCCAATGTTTTATCGGGTTTCATGCGAAGCAATTGTTTGATGAAGTCTCTACACCATATTGCTATTTCTGTTACGTTGACGACTCTTTTTAATCACATAACGAGGCATATAGTTTTTTTTTCAACATCTAAATGTTCTCCATCCTTCTTTACAATTTACAATGAAGTTGGAGAGTCATAATATGTTTCCTATCCTGAACATGCTGATCGAGAGAATTCCTACTTTTTTCTTCTCCAGCGTATATAGGAAGCCCACTTTTACTGGGCTTTTTCTCAGTTAGGACTCTTTTGTTCCTAATTCTTGGAAAATTAACCTTGTCAAAACACTTACTCATCATGCATTGATGATATGTTCGGAGTGCAAACTTGATGCCGAACTTACTAATATCTTTAATGCAAACTGCTATCCAGAAGATTAAAGAAATTAAAACTTTTGGTCTATGTAAGTACATGGGATTATTTTGGATTGCCTATTATACAATCTCCTCAACAGTCGGGTACTGATTCAATTCTTTAGTAATACGGAATATCTTTTCTACTACAAGCGATTTCCCATCTGTCCGTAACGATGACTTCCCCACCAATCAATAAAGTTCTGTTATTTATCGTTTTAAGTGTCGGTGTGAGGCCACAATGTGGGTAAGACTATCCAACGGCTGGAGGTGCAGATTGCGCAGCACGTACCTGGATTTATACGTAGATATGCTCGATTAGCATCCGGGGCTCACAGACGCATGAGTCTGCCATCGGGGAGTATTTCACTTGTGGGTCCAATTATTCAGCGGAGTTCTTCTCTGTGCTGCACAAGGCGCGGACTAAACACAATCTTAACATCCTGGAGGCGGTTGTTATCGACACATCTCGCCCGGCTTTGTGTAGGCAGATGGACCTGAAATATAAACTGGAAATTTTCGGCGAGTCTTGTTCTGGGTAACTTAATTTTTTTCTCTTCCACATCTTTGTCTGTTTTAACTCTACATCAAGGAGTTTTTTTTTTTCTTTCAGTAGTTTTTTCTTAATTCCGACTCCTTTTTCTTCTGCCGTAGCGTCAAACGAAAAAGTACCTTACAAAAATTATTAAAAAAATGTAATTATTAATGCTGTTCCCACTTTTAAAAATTACTTTTTTGACATTGTGACACTAAAAATATTTTCACCCCCCCACACACACAAACCACACACACACACATATATTATTTAGGATATTACACCGATAAATGTCAAAATCGCTACACAGTTGCAGTCATTTTTCGATTCGTATCATTGTGCAGCGATTTTGACATGTTTTCGGTGTAATATCCTAAAATAAATAATATTGCTCTACTTTTTATTGAGTCCTCTTTTAAATTAAATGTTACGGACATTGGAATTCGCTCTCATCTTACCTGGATATATATGGTCCGCAGCTGGTACAAGATCTTCTCTTTGCAGATAAGGCTGCTCTATTGGCACACAGTCTAGAACACATTTAAACTATCCTTGATAAATTCTCTGAAACAGCGAAAGCATTTGGTCTCACTATCAACATAAAGAACACTTAGCTAATGTAACAGCAATACCAGGCAATCCATCAAATTACAAATCTTTCCTTATTCATTAAAGGTACGGTGTTAAAACCTAATAAACCCCCACTTGTTGTATTTTTGCTTTTAAATCTAAATCAATCGTTCAAATTACAAAAATCTGTATATATATATATATATATATATATATATATATATATATATATATATATATATATATATATATATATATTATGCATGTTTCATTAAAACGACAGACAATGTACTACGGTTAAGCATTTTATTTAATTTTTCTTGTGTTCGAACAAGAGCTTTCTTTTCTGGGCAAAGAGTCTGTAAAAACTGTCCTATGATGTTTTATATTTCCGAGCGCTTTCGGCTATACCTTTAGCCATTATCAAGTAAATCAAAGTAAGTAATAACGATAGCGAACACACAGTCAAAAATCACATACACATTTATTACAAAATACCAAATGCATATTAATTACAAACAAGACGAATCTTCACTGAGACATATTATAAACAAATACACTACCCCAACTGACCCGAAAAAAAATCAAATTAATTATCTATTATAAAAAATTTAAGACAGCTAACCTTATCATCAAAAATAACAACACACCAGCTAAGTCAAAATTACAAAGAACGAACATTATCTATGAGTTCAAATGCCCCTAAAGGAACTGTGTTCCTGATCAAACCGGACTCATAAATAATTACATCGGTTACACAACTACAGGCGCCTTACGTTACACTTATCTGATCACAGCTCCATAAGTACCTATTTAAACACACACACAAACTTACCTGACTCCATTAGAAGCATAGTAGTTGAAAACACAAATATAACAACTGCATCCACCTGTAAAAAAAGATTAAAAATAATGGAAGCTTTAATGATAAAAAAGAAAATCCCTTAACAATATTAACTACGAACAAGGTCACGATGTGCTAACCGTATTCGGAAATTAAAACATCCCTACAGCACATTATAACATACACATAATTCACACACTCAATTAAGCTGAAAATCGAATCATCCTTGATAATGGCTAAAGGTATAGCCGAAAACGCTCGGAAGTAATAAACGTTTGGACAGTTTTTTTTCCAGAAAAGAAAGCTCTCGTTCGAATACATGAAAAATTAAATGAAAAGCTTAACCGTAGTAGCTTGTCTGTCTTTTTTAATTAAACATGCATAAATGAGGGATTTCTGCCTAAATATAATATATATATATATATATATATATATATATATATATATATATAATTTTTCGTAAATTTCCAGAAAAATCTGTCTAATATGTATGATTATTATTTTTACTATATTTTTCTACTTTGTAAACGATGTGACTACTTCCGTTATGAAGGATATGAATGTGCGCATGTACCGACAGTAGAATCGCATCAGTATCACAAAATATTGCAACATATGAAGAATGTATAGTAATACACATGTATATATATTTATAAATATGAGTACCTTACATTTCGGATGTCCCTCAGACGCACACATAGACACAGACAGACACGCAGACACATACAGACACACACACACATATATATATATATATATATATATATATATATATATATATATATATATATATTTCGGCTTTTTTCTTCAAACTTGTTTTCGTATCTCTTCCCTTACTGTTACAGTTTATGGCTCAGAAATTGCTCGCAGTTCTGCGTCACCATAAGCATCTCCATATCATAGGTCATCATCAATCTTCATTGGTCTGACATTGCCTTCATCCCAGCTCACAAGGCACTCCCTAAACAGTCTCAAATTAGAAGAAATGCTGTCTATCTCACACGCACACTCACTCACTTACTCACTCCCATTTTCGTCAGTGATTTTCATTTTCTTTCTCTTTCAACCTGTTTCTTTTACTTCTCTATCTCCCTTTTCTCGAGAGCGACACAAGCCTAAAAGATGTTATCGTGGAACGCAAGTGCCCCGGAGTCATATTAATATTTATACAAAGTGACAAGACGTGGGACTACTTTCCCGGACTTTTGTTGTAATCGAAATATCTACAAGTGAAACAGAATGAAAAAGACAATACACTATATTTGTAATAAAAAATATCCACCTTTTTTTTTTCTTCTTATGTACCATGTCCTTTCAGGACGTAGGCGATCATGTCTCTCTACCTCCCTATATCCCTTGCAGCTCTCAACCAGTTCCTTTCCTCTGACCATATTCTGCCATTCACTTGCCCGCCAGGTATGTCACACGTTGTTTTCTCTTCCCTCTCTTTCCCTCTATTCGACCTGTGAGTTTCAGATTCTCCAGGCCTTCCTTCTTCATTATGCGTCCCAGAAATTTCAGCTGTCTCTTTCTGATGTTAAGTATAAGCCTCCTCGTTTGCAAACTGTTTAAGACCTCATCGTTGCTCACCCGTTCATGGTATCCTTAGCATCCTTCTGTAGAACCACATCTCCGTCGCTTCGAGTCGCTTCTTCATCTTTGAGTAAATCGTCCGATTTTCGCTGCCATAAAGAAGGACAGATGTCACGTAACAGGTCAGTATTCTTTTCTTTATTGCCAAAAGAAATCCTCCTGTCTCGTAGTACTCTGCCCAGCGTTTGGAATGTGTTCTTGGCCATTCCAATACGTTTACGGATCTCAGTGTCGCACTTATTGTCCTCTGTCAAGACGCTTTCCAGATATTTAATGGCATAAAAAATTGATCATTTCTTTTGGTGGAACATGTAATAACTAAATATCTATTGGCTCATTTAAAAAAAAAAAGCTGTGTTCAAATTAGAGAAATGGTTTTAAAATTTTATATCCCATAGCTCACATAAGATTGAACAGCGCACCTTCTAAGATCATTGGTAAACATCAATTCAGATGGAACTAAAATTTAAGAAGGCCCAAACTGAAATACCAATGATCACAATCTGATCTTTCCGCCGACCTGGTTCTATCAGTTCAATGGGCGAAAAACCTGGCTAACTTTCAAAACCTCAAAAAACAAGCCAATATCGTTTCATCTTCAAAAATCAGAATGGCTATTTCCACATCACGATGAACATTTGCATTGTGAATGAGGCTTTGAGGATCTTCTGCGTACCAAGATAAATGCCGGACTCAAGCGGAACTCATATGTATTATCCATGGCTTAAAATGTTGGGAATATGGCTGGCTCATTATTCACATTAGACCAAAATTGTTTAATAGATTCGGTTTGGTTTGGTTTGGTTTGGTTTGGCTTGTTGTACGGCATATCAACCTCAATGGGTTATTTAATGCCGACAAGAATTTTATTGCTGGTAATATTTTTCCCAAAAAGTATTGCTGATATTAAAACCTACTTTTACACTTTCATAGTGTTTTAACCCCAGTATAGGGTTAACTATTTGCCCATAGCTGGGAACCTAACAGGTGCTACAACCTACACCAGTAATTAAGAGCTGGTTCCACGCTCCTCAAAACCTCCCGGTCAGAGGCCTTGCTGTTGAATGTAATTTATCGTCATACCCAGAACTCGGATGCAGTTTATTGTCATACCCAGGACGGTTGATAGATTCATTATTCTCCGGCTTATCCAGCACGAGCTGGATATTTAAACCAGAAAACATTTTCAGTTTTAAATCTTTAGTTTATTGAAAGCAATAAAATATTTTTAGATAATATTAATTTCATGATACAATTCTTACTACTTAACCCAATAGCTTGGGAAGAAGATGTGGATTGATACCTTTCCCAAGTGTCCTTGTGCGAAAGTGAATATAATGAACACAACCATTATACCATCCAAGCTTACAGCAGTTGGTATTCCTAAAAGGTCATCCGTGTTGGTACTGACCAGGTTTGACGTTGCTTAACTTCAATGATCGTTCGGAAACCGGTTCAAAAGTGGGTTAGTGCCGCTCATTACTCACTGTTCAACCTTGATAGAATTTATAATAATTTTACCTTTAGTGGTGGATGATTGCTATTTCATTCGTGCAAACGCTATATTGCAAGCCTGTCTCTGCTCTGTTGACATTTCCATGGTAAATGTTCCGATTTGTGGTACATATTGTTCCATTCGTTGGAATCATCATGTCTCGGATTTGCCTCTATGGTTAGCGAGCTTGTCTCGCTAGAACAATTACGACTGAGTTGTGAGTTCGATCCTCACTGGGTACCCCATACATTCGGCCTTGTGCTACATCTAAGCTACGCTTGGAAAATCACCTTGGGCCCCTCGAGGCGATGTAATTGTTAGCAAGCTTGTCTCGCTAGAACAATTACGACTGAGTAGTGAGTTCGATTATCACTGGGTGCCCCCTACTTTCAGCCTTGTGCCACATCTAAGCTACGCTTGGAAAATAACTATCTAGGATTTGCCTTGCCATTTCAACGTAGTCAAATTACTATCATTAAGTCCGTGTTCCAAATATAAGAAGTAACTACCACTAAGCGTTTTCCTAAGAACTACCAATTCGTAGAACATGTATGATTCTTGGAGAAAGAGGCAAAAAATGTTACGGTTTTTTGGGTATATAATACGTGTAACTAGTGAGTGAGTCAGAATGACTTATTTCCCTTTATAGTCGACCAATGGAAGGTTGACCAACCAGAAGCCGCACAACACTGTATTCGTCGTGTATAAAGGCGGCCATCTTGTTTCGTCTACCGGAAGGACCAAAGGCGACCAGGAGAAGGATGAACTACACTCTGTTGTGATATCCACTGCGAACCTCCACTACGCTTTCCTACTGTCTCCGAAATATTCACTGCCAACCTCTAGATTCTATACTCGAGGACGACCGTCATGAAAATGTCTAACAAAAAATTCAAACATTTAATGCAAGAGAGAATAGGTTATAAGTTTTTAATGATATAAAATATAAAATTTATATGGTAGAAATATTGATTTGCTTAGATTTAATTCAATATTGTCGTAATAGATGAATACCGGAACCTCATCCAATATTCAAACTAACAGACAATTCCATTAGAATGATACAATGGCTTCGAATGGCACCAACTATTTCACATTTATCTCAAAGTGTACATCTGCTCTTTAGGTGCTAAATTTCATTTAAAATATGATCCCTATATAGCGTTTAACACGATAAACAACATTAGGAATGAATGCTGTAAGCCTGCACGATGAGAATTTATAAACAGACATCTGGGAATTAAGTAAAAATTAAGGAAATTCCTTGCAGCATATGAAATTGAGTGTGCTAGAAAGAAGTTACTTCTTTCGTCTTGTTTTTATTTGCGTCACCATTCAGGATCTAGGCGAGCATGTTTCTCCACTACATCCTTTCATTTGATGCTCTATGCAGTTCTTGTCTCCTTACTAGCAATCTCAGTCACTGAGCAGTAATCAAAAAACTCGAACTCCTTAATAAATCTGTTCTTTCTTTTTTCTGTCCCTCTTGCATTCAGTATATTCTGATAGTGTCAATTTCTCTAAGCCTTCTTTCCTCGTTATTTATTCTAGAATTTCCAACTGTTTTTTTTTATGTACCAGTGTATTTTTTTTTCATTTTTTTTTTAATCGTCCTGGTTACTTACATGTTATATTCATGGAATTTTGAGTATTCATCTATAGAACCGCATCTCGATCACGTATGGTTTCTTCTTCATCTGTAAAGAAAACGAACAACATCCACTGCCATACGAAGGTCGGCAGAAATGCTCATAGGCTGACAAAGATATAAATGTAAGTCGACGCATCAGTCGGTAGAGTAAAAGACATGCAATTGTACCGGAAGGTAACAACTAATCGGCCAGCTCTTGTATCCTGAAGTTTTCAGCCGATCCTCGTAGAAAACCGTTGATATAACATATCACTTGATATCCCTTTTCTTTGTTTCTAACGAAATCTTCTACTATTACGTTTAGTTTTGAAAAGGCATCTTTCGTCGTTCCGGTGTGCTTGAGGATTCGAGGAATTAAAAAAAAATCCAAGAAAGGATCGATACTTTTCAGAAAATGGAAATTCATTGCTGAGTCTGTGGGTGTGCAAGTAGCGTAGCTAAGATGTAATCATTATTTTTGAACAAAAACCCTCCATAAAAGTAGGAAGTTATCACTTTTCCACTCCACTCAGCTACGGAGTATATAGTATAAAAGTCTAAAAGTCGATCCTTGGGACCACACAATAGTTGTGAAAATTTCCATATTGCGTCTTTAAATAGTGATGCTTAACTATTTCCAACTGTTTCAAAATATTGAAATAAAAATCATAAGTTTGAATGTACGTCATTATTTGAAGAAGGGAAGTGGGTACAAATGAAAATATTCGAATTACAAGCGCTCTTATTTGACTGAAGCAGACGGTAAACACATGGAAGTATTGTCATCACTTTTACCTTCGCTTTCTTTCTTTTTTCTTTCTTTCGTTCTTTCTTTCTTTCTTCTTCTTCTTCTACTTCTTCTTCTTCTTCTTCTTATATTTGTTTTCTTTCTCTTACTATCACTAAACTGGATCTCTGATATAACGTTTGTTTTCGTTTTTTCTCGCAATAAAAACGGAATAGTCCATTATTTATCCAACGAAATGGCGTAACGCGCTGACTACCTATCTAAGTAACGGAGGAAGAATCAGAATTATAATACCAAAATGCTAACGAAATTATAAATAATGAAAATCAAAGAGGTTTTTTTTAACGGAAATGAATTGAAACTGAAATGCTCAACAAATTATATATTTGCAAAATTTAAAATCTTTATTTTATCTCGCTTACTTCCAAGAAAAACAAAACGCAATTCGAAAGTACTGCTGTAAAATTTCTTAATATAATATATTATGCAAGGATTACTTTCTATTTAAGTTTTGCTATTCCCAATGTCACCGGTGTGTTTCGCGTTTAAAAATAATACAAATAAAAACTTAATTTTTATTCATTCGAATTCATTTCAACATCTGTTTTATTTGCTTTTTAATTTGTTTTTAATCATCTTTTACAAGTTTTTTTTTCTTTTTTTTTTGACTTGTTTGCAGCGCATATGTGATTTCCAATTAAATATGTGCATATCTCTCAAATTCCTAACGAGGGCGGAATCTGACAAAAATCGCGTTTGAAGTGGGACTTCCCACGTATGCATAGAAAACGATAAAAGCATTTGCTTCCTAAATTACTCGATTTTCTCGACGATTCACTTTGGAATGTTGCGTACATCAGGGATTAACCGGACACTATCACTTTAGATGGATACAACCTGGGTGGGGACGGTATCCTATAACTTATAATTATCATTATCCCTAGTTTACCGTGCTGTCCAAAATGATTGCAATTGATAGAAATTTCTAATAGTGTGATACAATGATACAGACATCTTGAAACATTGTCATGATTCGATAAAGTAGAGATAAAGAACACTCAACTAAAACAAATGTGAATAAAAAAATTAATTTAATCCGTTCTCTGAATGTTTTTGTACGTTCAATCTTATATAAGATTCACTGATTACTCCTATTGTATGAATCGCTTTTTGCTCAATATCATTTCATGGTAAAATGTTTATGTGTTTAATATAAAAGTGAAATGAAAATATCTCTCGGAAGAAAAAGATTAGCAACAAACAACAAATACGGCGATGACAAAGCGTATTTTAAGACCAGACTGAAGCAAGACGATCACTTAATAAACAAATGTATCTGAGTGCCTCACATAAAAGGCTGGAAGAAATAAGACTGTAACTTAATAAACGTAAGAGCAAAGAAATTAATTTTTGCTCGGGAACTTTTGTCTACCTGCAGATAAATATTTTATTGCTAATATTTATTAAAATGACTAAGTGAATTTAGGCAATTAAAACAATTAAACACGCATGAATTTTACTATCGTAAGTTGAGTTACATTCCCATACCAGTACAGATGGGACAGAAAATAGACATATGTCACAAGAAATATATAAGTAAATGCCCATTGATAATTATTATATCGCTTGATTACAGGATGCACAAATGTCAGCGCCTCTAATATCATATTGAATTATATGGGTGAGCATGAGCCCAAGCGAAATAAGTCGAGGAAGGTGGGACAACATATAGGGTTATGTAGGTAAGTTCAATTTTTCATGGTAACTTTTAACACACACACACTGACACACACACACACACACACATATATATATATATATATATATATATATATATATATATATATATATATATATTAAGACACAGAGAATTTTTGTATGAAAATGGAAATCTAAAATTAGGACCAAAATACTGGTCTAACGAAAACAGATATAATCCTATGAACTTTAAAATTGCCTGTTACATTAATCTAATTAACATTTGCTCTTTGATTGCATCCTCCTTGGAATTATCTAACTATAACTATATATATACTACCAGATAATTTCATTAACCAACTGACTAACTAACTATATATATATATATATATATATATATATATATATATATATATATATATATATATATATATATAGTTACTTAGTTATTTAGTTAGTTAGTTGGTTAATGAAATTATTTGATATACGTATGGATAATTCCAAGGAGGATGCAATCCAGAGAGCAAATGTTAATTAGATTAGGTAACAGACAACTTTAAGTGTTTATAGGATTATAACTTTTTCGTTGGGACTAGGATTTTGGTCCTAATTCTTAGACTTTCATTTTCATACAAAAATTCTCTGTGTCTTATATATATATATATATATATATATATGTGTGTGTGTGTGTCTTATATATATATATATGTCTTATATATATATGTGTCATATATATATATATATATATATATATATATATATATATAATGTGTCTTACATATATGTATATATGTGTGTGTGTGTGTGTCATATATATATATATATATATGTGTGTGTGTGTGTATATATATATATATATATATATATATATATATATATATTCTGTGTCTTATATATATATACATATATATATATATATATATATATATATATATATACTCACAGGTGTATCAAAAATTCTTTTACAAAATTTGGGGGCAGATTTCTAACAACAAAACAAGGATAAAAGTAAGTATAATCTTATGTCCACAAATCCTTTTTTTCACTAGACGCTGTTAAATGTGCAATCCAAGATAGAATCCCAAAATAATTATTACCATAGTTTGTGGTGCCATGGACCCTGACTCAGCAACGCGACGATAAACTGCCCAGTGATTAGATGACTCGGCTGCCTTCGGTCTTGATATGCAATCTGATACAACCGTACAACCTCGCGTCCATTACCATATCTGGCTGCTCACGATACGCTGCCATCTCAGATAACTCAATACTATACACGTTAAACATTGAGAAGAGACTAGCCACAAATGACAAATCTAGCCTATTCTACATGCCAACACATCGCCATCTACCTAAACTTCATTTAAACTTAGTCATTCAGAAACAAAGGACATATGTTTATAAGGTGTTTTGTCCCTGTTTTGTTGTGGGAAATCTGCCCCAATGTTTGTAAAAGTATTTCTGTTGCATATATATATATATATATATATATATATATATATATATATATATATATATTGAATTGGAATATGCTCTAAAATATTTTCATAACGATTCCTGTGTAAGGAAAATAAACTAAAGTGGATATATATATATATATATATATATATATATATATATATATATATATATATTTTTCCTCCACACATGATTTCTATCACGTCCAAACAATTCTATTTTGGTTTCGTCTGTCCATAATACTATTTCTCGATAATTTTTATTTTATTGTTATGTACACGAAGGAATTTCACCTTGGCATCTTCCACGACTTTTCAATATCAGTGGAGTTTTTCGGCGGGAGCGTGAATGTAGATTTTTCCTATGAATTTCAATTGCTTATTTTCCGTTTAGTTACACAGATTCCAGATGAAAGCAAAGAATCCTGCAACTCTTGACGAATAATCATTGGATTTTGTTTAATTTAACTCATTAATGTCTTCAAAATATTGATGAAATTTTCCGTGGAACTTTTTTTTTTATTTGGTTTTCAATAGTTTTAGATTTTTTTGTACCACGCAACGAATAAACTAATGATAGTAAATGTAATATTCAGGCTGTCTTATATTTTCCTGTAACTTTTGCCATCTCTCCAGAGCTTAACAATCAGTTCTTTTTGTCAATTTGTCAATTCTTCATCTTTTGCCATGATGATAACGTTCTTGTGCGAATATCAGTCACAGAAGTCTAGAAATAACTACTGATGACGTTAGGTAAACATTTTAGAATATCTCACTTGAATAATCTTGAGTATTAAAGCAATAGAAATGTTTTAAAATCTGAAATTTACATTGTACGAATACTTTTTCACCGCTGAAAACAGATAAATGTGATTTATTTCTATTAAATCAATTTTTTTCTGTTTTCTATGCATATTTACTTATTATGCTTTTGTGTACAGTAAATTATAGGAAAAGTATGTTTATTCATTAATTAGATTTACAATAAATTAAAAATTTGTATGTGTATGAATATTTGTTTTCCCCCAATAAATATAATGAAATGGATTAAGTCCGACAATTATTTAATATATTTTCTGTTTTATCAGTTACTTCATAGATACAATTTATTTAAGTAAATGCTCTTCTTTAATTAAACATTATTAATTACATTTACTGGCCTGAATGTACGAGAAATTTCGTAGAAAATATGGATTCTCCGACAGGAATTGAAACTGTATTCCTATACGGAAATCATCAGTTGATACCAGTTAGCTACAGAGAAGCGTCTGATGGATTCCTGTCGGAGAACGCATATTTTCTAGGACATTTCTCGAAAATTCAGGCAAGTAAATGTAATTAATACTTTTAAAACAGAGCATTTATGCAAATAAATTTTATCTATACATATAAAGTATAAAAGAATATATATATATATATATATATATATATATATATATATATATATATGACTTCATGGAATAAAGAACGAAAACGTCACACAAAAACGCTAACTGCTTTAGCTTTCCCATAAAATTGTTCTTGATATAAAAAATTATATCTCGCTATCACACACACACGCACACACTCGCACACACACACACACGCAAACACACTCGCACACACACACATATATATATATATATATATATATATATATATATATATATATATATATATATACACTGGTCATTTATACTTGAGTCTATAGATAAATATAACTTGTTCCGATTAGGCTCAGTAAGCATTTCCTTGATTTGGAACCGTTCAGAAATATCTCTACAATCTTTAGAATGTTCGTTCGAACATTGTTACTGACACTGATGCACCATTGAAAAAAAACAGGTCCTACATGCGTAACAGTCCTTCGAGATCACCAGCCATATTCTCAATGGTCGACAATCCGACTCCTCTCCCCTTTACTGTGAAATACATCATCTTTAGCAATGAATAATTTCTCTTTAACAGCTCTAATTGAAAGATAAAAGCATCGTGCCTGCGTCGGAAACATTATTGCAGGATTTGTCATCATGCAAAATACATCACAGCTGTTTGAGGTTTGCTATAGACCCACTGAACTTAAATAAAGTCAATTAAGATTTGCTATGTGTTGTGGTAGGATCCACCTAATTTGCATAGTGGAGTACCGACCATATAAATATGGTTGGTAGCGGGAAGAGAGGGAGGAATCAACAGATTCAACCAGAGACTCTGCCCGACTGCGACTCAGTCAACACATTCTCCAGGAACGGTCTTACCAAGAATATACAAAAGACTATATGTAAATATTGTGTACACTTTCTTGTTTCAATACATTTTGTTCTAAGTACATTTTGTGTTGCATTATTATTCCATGCATTAGTCAAGTTTCAACACTATGGTAAAAAGATTTCTATTCCAAGTAAGAATCATTACAAAAATGGCAAACTTTATTTGTCACATCTTATTTTCTCTGAAAAAATGGATTTTCATTCTTCATAGGGTTAAAAATGTTGAAAATTAACTGTTTTATCATCTAAACAGGTATCAAGGAAACTTTTGATCAGAACCCCATGAAACTAGGTATTTTCTGAAAGCAAAGGACATATTCTTTCATTTAAAAGTAAAATTGACTGGTGTAAATGACTCAAATTTTTGTTTCATGGAATAAAATGTGAAAAAAATATTGAAAATTTTGCATTTTTTCTTGTTCTAAACAAAAACGTTCCCCATTAATGGGAAATAAACCAATTTGGGGGGAAAATCAAAAAAACATAAATCATAATCAAAGTATTTCAGGCATAAAATTGAGAGTTTTGAAGAAAATCAACAGAGGTCCAAGTGGGTCAAAATGCTACAAAGTCCATTGTTAATTTCCAAATATATGACTACCGGGGGTTAAAAATTGAAACCCGGTCACGGAAATCTTTAGTAAAAGGCGAAATATTTATCTGCAATTCCTGACCACCAGAAACCAAACGTAAAATTAAGACAAATTGACTTTGACATGTCTGGGTCAAAGGTCAGCCAGCCAGCTAGTCAGCAATAAATGTTTAGATCAAGTTGTCGTCAGCTTGTAATAAAACATACCTCTCTCAGATAACATCAAAGGTTCAACATTGGTAGGGCTTGATGTAATGTTTTTTTTTTTTCCAAACCTGTTTGAAAAATGGCTTGAAGTGTTTTGTTTTGTTTTTAACACCCCGTGACCCGGTGATGACTACAACACTTAGCAGACGACACTTTTTTTCGCCGTATGACTTTCGTATCGCCGGGCCATTTAGCCGTTCCTTTTATTCAATGATGTTAATGCCAAATTAAGGAGAAAGGGATGAAGTTTGAATGATATTACTTTGAAGTGAAAATGAATAATTTTTATAACAAAGGGGATTTTTCTCAAAGAATTGGGCATAATTTCTTAATGCTAACCTTCGAGTAACATTCTCCACAGCTAAATCGAAGATTAATTACCAGTGAATAATTCCATGTGGAAACAATAGCTGTCTGGTTCCTATGACGTCGCCCGAAACGCTCCAGAATAATATTGATTGATGGAAAACTTGTTGCACATAATTGTGTTTTTCACGGTCAGTTTCTATTATTTCATCTTGCTGCTGTCATTTTCAGACAGCCAAGTCATCAAGGATTCAGGAAAAAAGTTTGGCACAGGTTTGCTTTAAGAACTTTACATTCTATGAGGTGTTTAAAATATTACTGACGAATGCGATTTTTCGCCGAATATTTCGTTTACGCGCCATGTTGGATTTTCCTATATGACAAAAAATCGTTTTAAACAGCCGTGACATGCAAGGGCCGGCACGAATGTCACTCTATCACTCTTTCACAAGATCTCTTTGAAGATATTCAAGCATTATTCAATAACCACATAATTGCACATTCTGTACTCATGTCAAAATGGTAATCAGAATCCAATACGTGGAAAATCCATGTATATACTACCGAGCACGTACGACAAATCATCTCCTCAGGTTTGTTTTTTTTTTTCAAGTTTTGTAATGTGAGTCGCACGGACAACGTATCCACACTTTCCTTTATAAATGGATAAGTATATTCAGTTAAATATAAATTATAAACGTATTAACCTTTTATTAGTGCAGTTTGGTTGAAAGATTACCAAAAGCTCGCTTGGTATTCCGTTCGTTGTTAGAGGTGATGGGCTGATAATTAATAAAGAGCCTACCAATAAAATAATCAAATTCAATTAATCATTTAACATTATTGATTCCATGACATTTCGGGATATTAGTTTTGTTGTTGCTATTGTTTTAAAATGTGATTGCAATTAAGTATACGAATTTAATTCATTATGTCTGCTTTTCGAGAAAGGAACTGTAAAAAAAAAATTTAAAGACCTTCCAGCAAGTCTCAAATAAGAATTTATATAATATCTAAATTGTAACTAACAATATAAGGTAGTTTGGCACAAGGACATAAATGGTTGGTACGATGAATACATTATTCATTAACTTTGCCAGAATTATTGGAGAATACCTTCTCTTTACTGGAAAATGCATACTATTTATTATAGAATATATTCTCCTTAATGGAGTGCAGATTCCGTTCAAAGTAGTGTTCTTTCTCTTTAAGAACGAATGTATATTTTCCTTTGTAATACACAATTTTTAACCATTGAATATATTCTGCTTAACGAATTTAATTGCTGGAAAATACATTCACTTTACTACAGAATATATTTCTTTAGCGTATAATTAATCGGGAACAATAGAATCAAACAGACGCGGAAGTTTAAATATCTGAAAAGAGACTAGGCAGAAGACGGTAAGTGAGACACTGTGATCCGTCTACATATTGGGATGGCCAAGGACACATTCCAAAAGCTGCAGAGTATTGCGAGACAGGAGTACTCAGCTGTTATGTGACATCTGTCCTTCTTTACGGCAGCGAATGTTGGACGGTTTTCTCAAAGAGCCTGGAGAATCTGATACTCACGGGTCGAATAGAGGGAAAGAGAGACAAGGGAAAACAACGCTTGACATACCTGGCGGGCTTAAGCAAGTGGATGACAGAACGTGGCCTGTGGGACGAAACAAAGGGAAGGAACTTTCTGGAAGCTGCAAGTGATAGAGGGAGGTGCAGAGCCATGAACGCCTACGTCCTGAAAGGACATGGCACATAAAAAGAAAAAAATATGGCAATGAATGTTAGACAATCTCCTCATAGATTCATAAGAGACTTGAAATAACTGAAATATGCTTCTACAAAAGGATGATGTGAAAAATATGAGCCGAATATGTGAGCAGCGACAAAGTTGTAGAGTCAATGGAAACCAAAGGAAGAGAGAGATGAAACTCATGGGCTACATTATTAAGAAAGTGTTGTGGCTTTGTTAGGGCCAGAACTAAAGACACAAAGAGAGGAATTGAGTTAAACAAATATATTAACAGGAACAATAATACGAAAGTGTAACAGAAAGAATGTTCGGTCCGACTGTCAGAGCTGGCTGCTGGGGTCCATGCGTGCGTGGGTAAATTAAACTATCAGAAAGAGCTGTTGGAAAATATGATATCCACACGGCAGATTGAAGGTAAGAGAAACAGAGGAAAGCAACGTATGGCCAAGCCAGTTAACCTCAATGAATGGATAACGGACCAGGGGAGGCTGCAAAAATATCAAATTTATTAAGAGTGCCAAAGTACAGGAAATTGTGGAGAGCCATGAACATCCTGAAATAAAACGGCACATTCTCTTCACCGGATAGCTCATTCTCTTTACACCTTTTATTTCTATCTAAAACGTTATTTTTACAATGCTATATATACTGTTTATTATGTTCTATATTTTCTTTGCTGTAGAAAATATTTTCTATGTGATAGGATAAATTCTTTTCACTAGGGAATCCTTTTTTCAGGATTGTACGTATAGGTGTCACGGTGGAGTAATGGATAGCAGCCCGAATAGTAGTTCGAATTTCAGTCGAATCCATTACGTCAACTTACGTATTAATACCTTTGGGAAAGGTATGAATCCTATTCTTCTCCCCCTAGCTATAGGCAAATAGCAGAACAGACCGGGTTCTATAGCCTTGGTCTACCGCAGAAAGAAATGGAAACTTACTGCTGAAAAAAATCTGCCTCGTCAGTCATGTATCAAAAAATACGTGATCGCCTAAACGTGTATTGCGCATGGCACATAAGTGACTGCCGCATACTTTACCGGTGAATAGATTCTATTTTACCAGAGAGCACATATTCTTTACTGTACAATACTTTACCTTTGCCGGCGCGTATCTTCCTTTTACCATGAAATACATATTCTTTATTATGGAAATAAAAAGGCAAGACCAAATTCACCGTTCACGATTAAAAAAAAAAGAAAAAGAAAAAAAAAATACAGCCGACCGGTTTCGCCCTCACTCAAAAGATCTGGAATCGAGGGAATAAATGTTACAATATAAAATATAAAATACATGTAATGTATTAAAGGCGAAACAATCAGAGTGAAAAAAAACATCAAACCCTAACAGGCATTCCCTTTGTTTACAGAGGGAAGGCTTTGTGGGCCTGACATAGATTGTTTCTAATGCCTCCAAATGTAAGAAAGAATGAGAATGACTAAGGGTGGTAAAAGAGTCAGTGCTGAAATTGGTGGCCCAATTCGGATTATATACTCTTTATTAGAGAACACATTCTTTTTACAGAAGAATATATTCTATTTACAGAAGAATATATTCTATTTACAGAAGAATACATGATCTTTGAAGTCTTTATCTCTGAATAACATACAAAACTGATACCTTATTTTTTTTTTTATAAAGACGTTCACCCTGTACAAGAACCGGGGGCCACTCGTGATAGAATATTACATATAGAGAAGCACAATTCGTACGGATATTTTGGGAGGATAACGGCTAATACTAGACTTGAACGGGTTAAGACTGTAATGATCAAAGAAACATCCTCTTATTAGACAGTTCTTTCTTTTATTCCTTAGCAGAAATATTATGATATGAAATAAATAAATAAATAATACAATTTATGTTTAGAACAGGAAAATCAAGGCTAGATAATACCTGACTCGATTTGTCGATGATCTTCCAATCTGATGTTATACAACATCAACTTCAACTAAACTGACTTGATTAAAAGATAACAGTCCCTAAGCCGCCCGTCGATAGAAATGTTTACATTGAATTGTAGACATGTTTTTGTTTTATTGCTCTTTGATGATACAAAGATAATACACGCATCTACCTACATTATGTATATATATATATATATATATATATATATATATATATATATATATATATATATATATCTGTTAAATTGTGGCAATCACTAAAGAGATTTTGTTCTTTTCTGTTCTAGATGAAAGATGACATGATTTAACGGTTTTTTTTTTTTTTTTTTGTTTTTTTACCAAATCTTCGCGGGTAAGACACGTTGTAATTTCAAATCGTATAGTGCGATGTTTTTTTTTTTTTTTACAATATATATTTACGGTTTAATTTGCAAAATCACCATTTTAAATACAATATCTGAAACCATTACATACATAGAGTATATATATATATATATATATATATATATATATATATATATATATAGTTTATGCATATATTATTTAGTGTATGTATATATTATTTAGTGTATATATATATATATATATATATATATATATATATATTTAGTGTGTATACTTATACATATATACATATATATATATATACATATGTATATATAGATATATATTATTTAGTGTATGTATATATTATTTAGTGTGTACATATATATTATTTAGTATATATATACATATATATATATATATATATTATTTAGTGTATGTATATATTATTTAGTGCGTATATATATATTATTTAGTGTATATATATATACATATATATACATATATATATTATTTAGTGTATGTATATATTATATAGTGTATGTATATATTATTTAGTGTATATATATATTATTTAGTGTATATATTCACACACACACACATACATATATATATATATATATATATTATTTAGAGTATGCGAAAATGAAGAAGTCATGCATTTCCGATGTAATCTCTTTTGTTTGCTTTTTTTTTAATTTTTTCTCAGAACAAATAGAAAAACGTACAGACATGAATGAATATCGCGAAGGTCTATTTTTATATAATCGTGTGTGGATGACAACTTACTGAATGGTCCCCAAATTCCTACGCTGTATTACGTAAAAGCAGACGCACATTATTTCATTAAAAAATCTGTAGAAACTTAATTGAATAACATATACAGATTTTTTTTTTTTTTTACATTAATCCGCTGCCATCATTCATTCAGCTTCATAATTCCATTTTTTTTTAAATATTTCGCAGAACGTTACTGCGTTTAGTGTCATTTACAGTCGTCAATAGAACCAAATGATTTCCATAGACAATCCGGTTAAGTGCGGAATATATGGCAATGCGAATATGCAGCATCTTTAACCTTTATCACTCTGCATTATTAAATTACTTTTCTTACAAATGCATTCTCTTTCAAGGCCTCTCAATTGCAGTCTTTTTGGGGGGTTTTTTGTTGCCATAGCAGGATATGACAGCACAACTATGAAATTCAAACACAGTATTGCTTAGAGTTAAGAGTCAATTTCAATGGCAGGATAAACCTTTTGTCCAACAAATGACGTCACATACAGAGTGAATCATTTCAGTCCAAGCAATGCAATAAAGCCACGAAGACGCACGAGCCTTAGTGTGAAAGAATATGAGAAAAAGAAAACATTATTAAGTGGAAAGAAGAAAAAAAATAATAAAAACAGAGAAGGTAAAGATTAATATTGCATTTAGATTTTTGAAGTTGACAGGAATGCAAGAATTAGAAAGTCACTTCTACAAACGAGAAGTTTCAGAGAAAATATTTTAGCAAAGAACTCACGGTTACATATGGCCATTTCAACACTAAAATAATGAGACCTAGCTGCCAATATAGTCTAAATACCATAGAGAACAGAACAATGACCATGAAAATATTAAAAAAAAATACTCAAAGAAGCTACGTTACAACAGCGTGAAAGTGACAAATAACACTGAGAATTTTTCTTTGCGTATTATCAAGAATTTCTAAATAAATAGCAGAAGCACCAGTTCAAATGTCATTATTATATTCAAAACAGACGAATCGTGGACTTACGCATTTGTGCAAATTAATTGAAACAAAACGAATACTTCCGTTATTATTTACTTTTTGCGCATTTTTCTAATGAAACATGACCCGGTGCACATATTGATAGTTCGTACGCCCGTTCCACGAAGTCGTGCCTTGAAGATTGACCACAGATTCTAGATTGAATTTATATCAGGTGAGTTTCCGGGTAACTCTGTAGTACTTGATTTGCTCACTGGTAAGGGTTGCCAGTGTGTTCGTGCAGTGTAGCAATTTTCGTAGACTCACTTGGAGTAATGGCCATCGGAGACAATGGCCGTGGGACAATTGAGAAAATAGTGTTTGGTCGTGATAAAAATCTGATGCAATCACGGATGACGCAATAGTTTTCATCATACCCACCGAAAATAGGTTCATATTACTGCACACCACTGCAAATGACTTATGCTGACGAAAAAATAGAAATCTATTACACCCTTTCATGGTCTAAAACTAACAGTGTAGTGAAACAAAATAATCTAAAGGAGTTGTTTCAATTAATTTTTTAAGGATATATATATATATATATATATATATATATATATATATATATATATATATAAGATAGATTCTGACGAAAAAGATTGTCTAGCACAACGCTGTGAACAAACTTTTCCTGGGGCAGACCTAGAAATTGATTTAGTATAATCTTTCTGCTTCATCACCTGGAGGTTAGCATCAGCCATGCTGATGGAACGCAAAAAAGCTTTCCTCTGACGATTTCAAGAGAGCAGGTGTGTTTCGCGGTGTTAAAATTAACAAGCCATTTAATATCAATGCAAATGATAATGAGTGAAAATCTTCTAACCAAATGTTAAGCAGTTGGCAACTCCTTACGAGAGTGACACGCTCTGTGACGCTATTTTGAAAGAATGATACGCATTTTAGTTAACTATCTCAGGATATTACAGTTAGTCCTAATAGTTGGGATATTTCGATTCAAATATCTGGTTTTCAAGGTGGACGACTCCAATTAAATTCCACTAGATATACAAAATTTCCCACTTCGGGGGAATACCAGATGGCGTAAGTTTGGATGTGCGGGCGGTGTAATGGATAACAGCTCGGAATTGGAACGCAGATGGATTCCAATTTCATTGTTACATGCACTTTCAATTTCATGAGGAGGCACAATGGCTCGAACAGAGGGATCGGAGAGCCGAGTTCGAATTCCAGTTGAATCGATTACATTCACTTACGTGCTAATACCTTTGGGAAAGGTATAAATCCTCTTCTTTCCGAGCGAGTATTATCGAGCTAGTACTATTAGTACGAGTGGTATTCGAAGGCGTCTAACACAAGTATTGTTTAACAGCGTACTATATTTGTATCTGCGATTACAAAGTTTCTACTACAACGTGCATTACAAAAGCGACAAAATGTATCCGTTGACGTCACAAAAGTGGCAACGAGTAGTCGTTGACATCACAAAAAAATCTAATAATATTTTCTGGCTTTAAATAACGCGAAAAAGTTTGATAAGCCTTAAAAACAAATCAATCAAGAAATTCTACTTGGACTTTTGTCGTAATCAGTATTTGTTAATTCGGCTTGCATTATAATGAGCTTTTTTTTCTTCCACGTTGTTGTAAAGTTTATTTTTGTCTCATACGTAACTCTTTTCTTGAAATAAATCTTACACAAAATTAGATACATTTTTTTTTTATTTTCGCTTAAGTATACATACGTTTTACTAGAGAACACATTCTTTTTACCGGGGACTACATTCTATTTCTTTCTTTCTTTTTATGTGCCTTGTCTTTTCAGGACGTAGGCGATCATGGCTCTCCATCTCCCTCTATCCCTTGCAGCTCTCAACAACTTCCTTCTCTCTGCTTCCTCTCACCGATCACGTTCTGTCATCCACTTGCTCAAGCTCGCCAGGTATGCCACACGCTGCTTTCCTTTGTCTATTTTCCCTCTATTCAACCTGTGAGTTTCAGATTCTCCAGGCCTTCCTTCCTCATTACTTGTCCCAGACACTTCAGCTGCCTCTTCCTAATGTTATGTATACCCCTTCACCTTGTTTGTAACCTCTCTAAGACCTCATCGTTGCTCACACGCTCGGTCCATGATATCCTTAGCATGCTTCTGTAGAACCACATCTCCGTTACCTCGAGTTTCTTCTTCATCATTGAGGAAATCGCCCAACATTCGCTGCCGTACTGAATGACAGCTGTCACGTAACAGCTCAGTATTTTTTATTTGTTACCAAAGAAATCCTCCTGTCTCGTAATACTCTGCTCAGGTTTTGGAATGTGTTCTTGGCCATCCCAATACGTCTACGGATCTCAGAGTCGCACTTATCGTCCTCCGTTAAGACGCTTCCCAGATATTTAAACTTCCGCGTCTGCTTGATTCTAGTGTTCCCGACCTCCAACTCACATTTCAGGCTCCTCCTCTTACTGATGACCATGCATTCTGTCTTCATGTAGTTTATGCTTAGTCCTTTCTTCCCCGTCCCCACCTTCTGTAGAAGATTTTGTAATTTCTTTACCGCTAATACATTTTTCTATACCAAAGTATACTTTATCACTTCCAGGGAATATATTCGCTGTAACAGTGACTACATTCCATTTTCCATATATATATATATATATATATATATATATATATATATATATATATATATATATATATATAATAAGAGAATGCTTCATTTCTGCCAAAGAATATATTATATTATGTAGAATAGATTTCATTTATCAGGGTATAGATTCTCTTTAACAGAAAATCTATAGTCCTTTTAATTGACAATAAATTCTCTTTACCGGAAAATATTTTTTCTTTACCAAAGATGAAATTAGCTTTACCGGCGAATACACTGCCTTTCACACTGAAGATATTTTTTTGAAAGTGAATACATTATCTTTAGCAGAGAATGCATTTTTTACAAGGGAATCTATTCTCTGTAACGAACACTGTATTCACTTAACCTGAGAATATATAATGCAATTTCTGTACTAGAAAATATATGCTTTTGAATGCGAAATATATTATATTAACCAGAGAATATATGGTCTTCGCAATGGTTTAACGAAACTTCCTCAAGTAATATATTCTCATTATTAATTAATATATTCGCATTATTGCACAATCTATACTCTTTTAGGATAATATATATATATATATATATATATATATATATATATATATATATATATATATTGTCAGAGAATCTATTAACTTTGCCTGATAATATATTATCCTTACTATTTTAGTAGGCAGGACATATATTCTCCTTACCGGAACTTATCATCTTTTTAACAAAATATATCTTACATTTAACCAAGAAGACATTTTCTCTGCTGGAAAATATATTCATTTTACAATAAAATATATTCTCCTTACTATTTTGATAGGTAGAGTATGCATTCTCTTTAACGGAGTGTGTAATCTTTTTAGCGGAATATATTTTACTTTTAACTAAGAAGATATTCTCTTTGCTGGAAAATATGTTCACCTCACCAGGAAATATATTTTCGTTATTACCGAATACAATCTCTTTACCGGTGAATACATTCTCTTTACTGTAGAGTAGATTCTTCATAATATACTATACAGTCTATTTGCTGAAGAATATATTGTCCTTGCGAAGAATACCATGATTTCACCGGAAAATATATGATTTTTACCAGGGAAACCATTTTGAAATCACAAATCAACTCTATTAATATAATCAAATAATTTCAAACGATTTTCCATGTTTGATTTAGACTTTTTCAGAATGCTGTTTACATGCTGCAACGTATACTATTGATTAGCCTCAATTAACATCTGCATTTTTGAGGGGCACTCAAGGTAGAGTTAGTGATATAAATGTAAAAGTACAAAGTAGAAAAGCGAGAATAATATAGACATGGAGCACAGGTAACGACTGACCTTTGATTTGAAGTTGATACTATTTTGGCGTTCAAAGAAACCTTTATGATTGAGTCTGCTGCCTTCAAAATGCTGTCTTAGTGTAACTTCTTCCTTACAATTGGAATATGGAGGTATTGATAGTTTTTCGACTCCGTAGGCATAGAATAGTCGGTATTAGCTGTCAAGTTCTGAATTGGTTTAACTAAAGAATGGAGATCGTTCAAGAATTTGCTATGCGAAATAGTAAAGGCAAGCTTGTTACGTCGCGCCCGTAGGTAAAATGCTAAATTTGAAAAATATATCACCCACCACCTAAATAAAAAATGCGGCGGAATTGATTTCAGGCCGTGTCAAGGCAGAAAATTCAGCAGTGGACAGCTCCGGCCAAGATATGTCAACAACAGTTCATTTCGTTCTGATCCGACTTTTGTATATATAAAGTATGGTCCGTCAGGTTAAACTGATCATGTAGATTAATTCTGCGTGAAAAAAAAACAATCTGAAATTTTATAAACAACTTTTGGCAGTACCCTTTCCATAAAATGCATGAATCTGTTTATTTACCTTTTTTTTCTCTTAAAAAAAGCATAATATGTTGAAAATATATTTTATTTTATTCCCTCTTCAGCATCCGCAGCAATAAACGAAAATTAGCCAATTTCGACAAAATCTTTTTACAAAGTATGATGATATGACAGCTGTCATAATAAAGTCAGTTTCGATATTTTGGATAAATTTAGTTAAAAACTAAACATTTCCTATACCTTAATGATGGCTGGCTACTTGTTTTCCAGTCTTATCGTGTTACTACCCAAGCCATATTTCAGTTCTTCTGTCCAGCAATGTTATTAACAGCAATACAATTTTGAAAAAAAATATATATATTAATACATAATCTAGTCATAGAAATCTATCGTAAAAATCATGTCGGCATTAAATAAATCACTGAGTTTGATATGCCGTAAAACAAAATAAACCAAAATATGACGCTAGCGTCTGCCTACATTCACCCATAAGGTATGCTTTTCAGGGACTCGCTAATTGTTCCGCACGCTAGAATCACCCCCACCCGCAAACCGATAACACGAAGGGATCATAAATGGAACACGGTGAGATTTGAACACGTGTCTCCCAGTCTAATCTTCTAGCCCGTCATCGTGCCTATTGAAATAGCTTTTAAGTCAAGGATATATTCAACTTCTTCTTCTTCTTCTTCTTATTTGTACCGTGTCCCTTCAGAACGCAAGCCATTATGTCTCTCCTGAATTTCTTGTCCTTGTAGCTCTTAGGATTTTTTTTTTTTGTTTTTGGTATCATTCCTAATCCCTCGTCTGGCAACCATTTATACAAGCTTGTTAGCAAGCTTATGAGCTGTTTCTTTTTCTGTCACTCCTGCCTTCGTTATGCCCTGTGAGTGTCAAATTTTCTAAGCCTTTTTTTCTCATTATGTGCCCTAGAAATTTCAACTGTCGCTTTCTGATGTTAAATATCCTTTTTATTTCCATTTTCTCTAAAGCTTCGTCGACGCTCACATGTTCGATAAACGGTATCAACGGCAACATTCTGTAGAATCATATTTCTACTGTTTCATGCCTCATTGGTGAGGACATTGTCCAGTATTCACTGCCAAAAGAGGAGGATTGGTTTTACATTATAGTTCACTACTCTGTTCTTTGTTTCTAACGAACTTTTTTTTTATTTTATAACTTTGCTTTTCAAATTAATCTTTCGCTATCACAATGCGCCTTCGGATTTGGGTGGTGCACATTATGTCCCCTGTTAAAACACTTCCTAACATTCCCCAAAGATATACTTGCATGAAATCTTGGAATAGCTGGGTATCTGGAATCTTAAAATTAATCCATCTGGAATATTGACTCATCTTTTAAAAAAGCATTTTTTCCGGATAATGATTTTTGTATAGGCATTTATTTAAATCAGGCAATTAAGGATATTAAAGCAGCTATGTATATGATGCTTGGCGCACGAATTTATTTAACAAATGTTTATTTCATGAATTTTCTTCTGAGTTTTATTCCAGCGTTTCTGCTAAATAGTCTTCATAAAATTTGTTAAAATCAGCAAGACGCAATGGTTCTCCAGAATCTTTCCTTTTTCTCATTTGTCAGATCGCATTTCACAGATAAAAGGGGAAAATATATTAGGAGAAATGTAATAAAAACCATAAACGTGAAGGTATTCTTCGCCATATGCCTTCGGTTTAGTAGTGTAACCCGGATATAAGAGAGTTGTCGGGACCGGAGAAGAAGACTCTCATATCCGGGTTTCTCTTATAGTCTCTTGGTCTATTTTATATACATTAACACAGGCTCTAATTTGGGACCAGAGAAAATCTCTCTTATATCCGGGTTTCTCTTATATTCGGGTCTCTTATATCCGGGTTACACTGTACATTGAAAAACATGTTATATTCTTTGGTCACATATATCTATCAAGAGAAAAAAAACTTAACTCGCGAAATCGATTATCGCGATGATGGGTAACATTAAGCATCACTGCGATAGGGAAACATGAAATGTATCGTTTCTTTTTCAATGTTCTTCATCCAATACAATGCCCCAAAACCAATAGAAGCAGAGGGCTGCTGACTGAAGTTGTCGTATATGTGCAAGAGAAAAAGGTAAGAAAGGCAGATTATGAGGATTATAAGGTAAGCCGATGCTATTTCTGGGGGTGGCGTCAAGCCTTTGAGCTGTAATGTATGCATTGATTTAAAAGCAAGCTATCGGAAATTGTTTGTAGATATATAGAGTGTAGATGTATGAATCCACACACACACACACACACATATATATATATATATATATATATATATATATATATATATATATATATGTATATATGTGTGTGTGTGTTTTTGTGTGTGTGTAATCGCAAACAAATATGGAGAAATACATAAGCTATTTTATCGATATTAAGAAAAGTATACCATTTTTAAAATGGTAAATATTCATTTTTTTTCTGGCAAATCTTGCAGACTAAGAAATGTCTAAAAATTGCTAATTTACAAAACTTATCTCAAAAACAATTCGCTCTATTTTTTTAAGTGGGGAACAATCTGCTTAAATAGTAAATCTATATAACTAGATCCGTACGTCTGGGTCAGATAAATCTAGTATATTTATTGACACATATCACATTTATCTAAAATACGTTACATCAAAACGGTACTTACGGGCGTCGATTAAGTTTTATTTTTGTACAGTTTCAAAAACATCATAACAACATTTATTTCGAATTATTTCGAATATCTAATATATAATTTTACCGGCATTTCTATAAATATTTTTATCTTTATTTTATATTGGCGTGCAAAATCTGGTAAATTAAATTCTTTTGTTAATTTTACACCAATCTGGTTTTTGGGGTACAGTTTATGACCTTTCGAGGAACAGAAAACAACCTGCAACCTTTTTTTCTAATGCTCTACGGTGGATGATAGATCAAAGGATAGATCTTAGTTTTTTTTTCAGCAAAGGAATGCTGAAAAGAATGGCATGCAAAAATACTGGGATCCCAGCGAAAATTTCACTTTGAGCTCATTGCTTAAGTTAAAAAGAATTTTTTTCAATGAATCTTCATTACTACAGAAAATAATAAACTTTATTTACGAAGTTAGCAATTAGTGTTCCAACCTGACTCAATTCAATGTGGCACTGAATGAAATAATGTCCAAATTTTCTCATTGGGAAATCTTTCCTATGACATTTTTGTTAGATCCCAACACCATATTGTCTCTTTGGTGTATCTTGTATTTTTTTCTTTTTCTTACAGTTAACTTTATTTATTCTCTTGCATTAATTAGATGTTTTTTGATCAATTCCATCTTATATTTAGATTTTTTTTATTAATGATGTTTTTTTTTTTTTTTTTTTGCTTGAAGTACTTGTATTTTTCATAATACTCTGCGTACTGTATCAATGGAAACCCCACTGATAATCCTGTATTCATTGCTCGATTGTCTGACTGTTGATTTTGGATGTACTTCCGAGACTATCACAATCTTTCTTTTATCTTTCTTGTCTAACTTTTGTGGAGTTCCGGTTTTCTTTGAACTTAAACACTTTCAGTAGTAGCAAACACCTTTTGCATGGTTTCAACACTCTTTCTGGAAATTCCCAGTTGGCCAATTGAAAATTTCTCGTTAAATCTTCTCCTTTAACATCACAACCTTTATCTTTGTTTCATTAGAAGTTTTAGACATGATTTTAGTTGAATAATGCAAGCTAATATTCAACTACAATGACTTTCAAAGGCACCTTACACTCATGTTAGTAAGATGGAACAATTCCTATTTAGAAATGTGCATATTATTATGACGTTATCATCCCAGATCTTTCATTGACCCAACAGATTTTTTGCGTTGATTTTTACAACACCAAGTTGCTTAAAAGCGGTATATATATATATATATATATATATATATATATATATATATATATATATATATATATGATAAAATTATTTGGTAATCCGATTGGATAATTCCAAAGAGGATATAGATCCAGAGATAGCTCATTGTAAGAACAGAACAAATGAGAATTAATTAAGAAAGCGGAGACTTTAGAAGCCCATGGTAATATTTTATTTCGCGAAACCGATATTTCGGTTACGCTTCATCAGAACTAACGCTTTCAAAAATAAAAAGGAATCCATTTATTCTTGAAACCGGTTGGCCTGGTGAAGCAAAACCAAAATATTGATTTGGGCTTTTTTAAGGCTTTCTTAATACGACATTAATTCTTTTTTGTTATAAGTGGTATACTTAGCGGTTACACATATTTGAGTTGTTATCCCTGATTTTTATTTTCCTAAAGTGTGAAATTAATAATTTCTTAGATAAATAAATACTATGCCCCCGACAGGAACCGAATATATATCTCTTTCTTCCGTAAATAAACCGTTCCTTTGGCTGAAACCTGTCACTGCCAGTTGGACCAGGGTTGGGGATCATATTCATTCAGCAATTTTCGGATTACCTATTTAATGAATTCACATCTCTCATTTAGGCTTAGAAAATTAAGTTAGCAAACGTGGATTCGTAAAGGAAGGATGTGCTTTCGTAGAAGTCCCTAGGAGGGATATGCTTTAGCATAAGAACGAAGAAGTGATGTGCGTTCGTAGAAGTCCCTAGGAGGGATGTGCTTTGGTATAAGAACCAAGAAGTGATGGGCGTTCGTAGAAGTCCCTGGGAGGGATGTGCTTTCGTATAAGTAGCAAGAAGTGATGTGCGTCCGTAGAAGTACCAAAAACGTATGTGCGTTCGAAGAAGCCCCAGGAAGTGATGTGCGTTCCTTAAATAGGTAATGTGAATCTCGTCCTATCAAGATTTACCTTGGCAAAATTAGTAAGGAATAAAAGGGTTACAATTCGATTCCTGTCAGGAGGCACAATTCTTCTTTAATAGGTTTCTCGAGCTACGTAAGTTATTATTATTTTGACTGTTTAAGATCTAAGAAATGAGGATTGAAACTTAAACACCAGTACGCACTTAAATATCGTTATATGTATCTCTGAAATTGCTTTGGTAGTCAATAGCGTTTGAAAGCAGGTGCTTTGTTTCCAAAATTAATTTACTCAGCAGGCCCTGTTCTTAAGGAAGCTCTATTTAGCATAATGTTTCTTTCGCCCGTTTCTGAGTGTCGTTTCGTATCAAGACACAGTGAATATCTAATTCCCTGTTCATAAATATATTACCTTTTCTCTCACTTGCAAGCATTTTCGGATGGAAGAATATTTTTTTGGCCCTAACTTTTTTGCAATTCCTTTAAGGGAAGAATATTGCTTTATAGCTTAAAATGCGTCATGCATTAATAAATTTTTCTTCTCCACTTTTGTTTTGTTTCTCATATGCATAGGTTCAAATAGGTTATTTCAGGCTAAGGAAGTTCGTGACATGAGATATCTATGGTTTGACAACATAAAATATACGATCTTGCGCGAGGTGTATCTGCGGGAGAGTTTCTGTGTATGACTTTTGGGAGAGTATGAGTTTGGATGTGTGTGGATAGTAGAACCGTTCGTTCCCTGACCAAGGCGAAAACTGGCTGCTATTTGGTCGCAAAAATCTTCAGTTGCCTCAGGAGTTGAACATCAAGTGAGCGAACAATCCCGTTCAAAGAAATCGTTAACCGTTTGATTTGTAGCGTCTGTCGATAAAGAGACCAAATTAAAAGCGTCATCAACTTTGATGGCAAAAGAACACACGACTTGCCCAAAGAGATAAGAGTATGTAAGAACGCTAATGCAGAAAGACGTGTACAGTTATGGCGTTATCAGCTAATTCACACACACACACACATGTATGTAAATCTATGAGTGCGAATAAATACATAAATCTAAGTAAAGAGAATATATATATATATATATATATATATATATATATATATATATATATATATATATATATATATATATATATATATATATATATAATTTTAATGTTTCCTTATAGGAAACATACAACATTCATTGATCCAGCAGCCAGTTCCACTTCCGGTTGAAATTTATAAAATATCTTAAAAGTTTTGTTCTGGTAAATACGTTTCTCAACTTCAGCAACTGTTAACGCCCTTTCCAGTATTGATGGGGGTTTCCTTCCTAACCTTTTGTTTGAAGTAGTGCGGAATGTCAGCATAATGATTATGTCATTTTTCTCTTCGAGTTACATATGCTATCCATTTTAGTTGTTGCTACTCTTGAAAGTTCTCGAATGCTGTAGTTTCTGGTATTTGGGGCAGTTTTTTTTGTGAGCAACGGGAGAGTTTTAAGTAAAATAGGTACTACAGCTTTCAATGTAGGGGATATTTTGGGGACACATTACGAGAAAAATGGTTGGCACAAACTCCCACTCAAATGAAATGCTAAAAGAAAGAAAACTAGAGTTAAATTTGAAAATAACCTCTGTTTGAGTTAAATATAGATAATAACTTCTCTTTGAGTTAAATATACATAATAAACTCAGTTTGATCTAAATATAGATAATAACCCCTGTTTGAGCGAAATATAGATTTAAACCTCAATTTGAGTAAAATATAGATAATAACTTCTCTTTGAGATAAATATAGATAATATCCTCTGTTCGAGTTAAATATAGATTATAACCTCTGTTTGAATAAAATATAGATAATAACCTCTGCGTTAAAGATAGATAATGACCTCTGTTTGAATAAAATATAGATGATAACCTCTGTTTGAGTTAAAGATAGATAATAACCTCAGTTTAGGTTAACTATAGATAATAACTTCTGTTTGTGTAAAATATAGATAATAATCTCTGTTTGAGTTAGATATAGATAATAATCTTTGTTTGAGTTAAATATAGATAACCACCGTTTGAGTTAACTATTAATAACCTCTGTTTGAGCTAAATTTTGAATAAAATATAGATAATAACCTCTGTTTTAGTAAAATATAGATAATAACCTCTGAGTTAAATATAGATAATGACCTCCGTTTGAGTTAAAGATAGATAATAACCTCAGTTTAGATGAACTATAGATAATAACTTCTGTTTGTGTAAAATATAGATAATAATCTATGTTTGAGTTAAATATAGATAATAACCTCTGTTTGAGTTAAATATAGATAATAACCTCTGTTTGAGTAAAATATAGATAATAACCTCTGTTTGAGTAAAATATAGATAATAACCTCTCTTTGAGTAGAATATAGATAATAACCTTTGAGTTAAATATAGATAACCCCTGTTTGCGTTAAAGATTGATAATGACCTCTGTGTGAGTTAAATATAGGACTGCGCCCCCAGGAGCCACGGCTACTATCACTAAGCCACTATATATATATATATATATATATATATATATATATATATATATATATATATATATATATATATATATGATGCCTGTTTTCTTAAATAAACCGATACTTGGATCTTCATGGCCTACCAGTTAGCTTTCTCTTTCTAAATCAGCAACAAATATGCAGATGCGACGTAACTGTTTACTGTTATCCCTGGATGGAATATTTCTACCCTGGGATGAAAAACTCATTTTCAAGCCAGCATAGGATTTCGCATTAAATACACGCAAAATGACATGTTTATTTCATCTGAATTTGATACAATATCCCTAAACTATTCTACTAGTTGATATGGTTAATAAATCTTCTCGAGAGAAAGAGAAGATCCCGACTAAGCATTTAACAGAGGTGTCTTCGAGAATGTTCTAATTCAGTAATTGTTCTCGTTTTTTTTTTTTTTTTTCTGGCGTCGCTTATGATGCATTGCAACCTTTCCATGAGATTTTAAAATTTTGCCTTCCCTGGTGAGCATTATACCGCTCCTATGATTTATTCGAGACTACATATCGGAAATCTCAGCATTTACTTTTAATAACTATGCAAGTTGGAAGAAATGAGCAAGGAAAAAAGAAATACAAGTAAATGAAAACTTTTTACAACGTTTTTAAATAAATGAAAATAAAAACAAGACGAGAATAAAATATTAAAAAAAGAAATTTGAAAGGAAAAAATACAAACCTTGCCTCACAATAAAGGAAAAATACCAAATTAAGAAAAAAATGCATTTCAAAAATGTTAAATAAAATATGAAAAGTCGATAATGTAGGCTAAAAGAATAGAATATGCAAAAATAGAAGGAATTTAGAAATGAATAAATAACGTAACAATTATAAGGAAAGAAAGATATCATGAAGGAAAGTAAAAAAGATAGAAACATTGAAGGAAAAAAAAACGAAAGACAGAAAAAATAGAAAGAGAGAAAGATGTTGTAAAAAGTGCAGTGTCATCGTTTGTCGTTCAGAAGTTGTCGTGTGTTGACTATAAAATATGTCGAATTGGTGGAGAAAATAGACAAACCAAAGAATGAAACCAAATGAGATATAAATGTCTTCGTATAGAGAAAATGTTGAGGATAATTCCTGAGAGAATATGTAAATTCAAAGAATCTTCTTAAAAGAGCCTCTGGAAAAGAAAAAAGATGAAGAAAAAGCTGAACTTATTCTGCTGGTGAGTTAAAGTGCATACTCTGTATAATCTAAGCCGCTGTGCAGCTACTAAGGTGGTAGTGAGTTTATCGTCGAATCGCGATTTTGGGCCCAAGTAAAAGAAGGAGCTAGCCTCGTGGGATTCACGGCATGGATTCTTCCAGTTTTTTTTTTTTTTTTTTGAAGCCTGCCCAAAAGTTGAAAAGAGGTTCCTGTTGCAGATGATCTTATCAGCGCATGAGTGTTTAATAAAACGATTGATCTTTGTTAAAAAAAAGGAATGAGAAGAGAAAGATCTAGAAAGAAGAAAAGAACGAATGAAAATAAGATAGAAGCAGTGACTAGAAAAAAAAACGAAAGAAAGAAAAATATAGAAATAATGAAGCGAAGAATGATTGAAAATAAAAAAAAAATAAAAATAGAAAGACAGAAGAAAAAAAAATGAAAACAACGCGATGAAAGCAAACAAAGAATGAAGGAAGGAAGGAAAAAGTGAAGCACAAAAACAATGAAAGAAAACAATAGGATAAAATCACGGAAGGAAACAACGAAAAAACAATAAGTAAAAAGGGGAAAAGAAATGAAAGAAAAAAGATGAAAAACAAGAAAGAAAGCGAAAAGTAAGATGCATAGAAAGAAGAAACGAAAGAAAAATATCAGAATGTATCTTTTAAAATAATTTAACACAAAGCAAGGTGATAAAGCCACTAAGAAGAAAAATGTTACTGAGTGTGGAAGAAAAAGACCAAACCTTAGTCAGAAGAAAGTACGATAAAATAAATGATTAAAAAAGACGTTACACTTAAATTTTTGAAGATCATACGTGACAGGAAAGTAGTAAGCCAGAACTGAGTTCCACAGTGCCAAAAGAGTAATTATTAGAATATAAATTACGATTAAATTTAATTATTTCAATATTAAAATGATGAGAACTTACTGGCAATCTAGGGCTATGCTTAAATTTATTCGGGGAAGCTAAGTTACATCGGTGGGAAAGAGACCCAAGCCTAGACAGTAGCTCAGGTATTATAACATTGCAGATTCATCTTTGGTTTTTGCTAAGCATTTCGAGATATATAGCACGATATTAGCACAAGATTATATGTGGAGGCAATATTCAGTGCAGAGACGAATGGTAAGTTTATAAGTATGCAAGATTGATTGTGGCACATAAATTCTAGGAACCAACATTCCTAGAAGCAGACTTAGGAATTTATACAATATATTCGTTCCATCTAAATTAAGTGAAAATCCTCAGACTGAGGAGGAGAAATTCCTTACTCACTTGGTATTTGGCATGGGTCATCCTGATACGGGGAAAACTTGTTCTATAAGATGATTAAAAGAGGGCTGTTTCGTTTTGGAGCCGTTAAAGTTTAGAAGCTATTTGTTACCCCAGTTAACAACAGATTAAAACTAAATTTAAATTTCAGCTACCAATTTGAACTTAGTAAACCAATCAGACTTATATATCAGACTTACTAATAATATAGGATTAAATAGCATTGTCTTCAGCATAGATACCAAGTCGCGAACTAATGACATTGAGAAAATCATTGATGAAAATAAGAAACAAATTAGTTTCAAGCACTGAGCCATGGAGGTCACGTAAATTAATGCATAGAGATTTAGATGAGTAGCCGTTCAAGATGGTTTAATTACGCATTTTGTTAAGAAAGACAGGAGAAAATCGAGAATTCGACCGAAGACACGATAACTATTCAGACCAACGTGTCAACCTCTGTCAAACGCCTTCGTCTAAAGACACAACGCGAGCTTCGTCGTTCTTAACTAAAGTTTTACAGACTCTTTCATTAATAACAGTTAACACAACAGCGGTTGAGAAGCGAAAGCCATATAGTTTGTCTTAAATAAGGCTATGGGTGTTGAGATGCTTAACTAGGCGTTGATTGGAGCCTCAGGTACTTTGATGAAAAGAGGTAGAAGATTAACAGGTTGACAGTTCGAAGGGTCAGACTCTCCACTAGAGTTCTTAAAAATGGATCTACAGATGAGGGACTCCAAGAAGCTGGAAAACAAAAAATCAACAAGGAATTTCTTTTAAAGTTTAGAATTAATAGGAACTACTTCAGAAGCCTATTTATTTACGACAATAGCAGTGATATTATCAAGTTCGCATGCATAGTAGGGATGAATTTTAAAGATGATCACGGAAACCATGGACGGGGTTATATGCATATCATACAGAAGAAACTCACTTCTAAATGAAAAATCCGGCAAAGATACTCCTTATGAGACGGCAGTAGAATCAGAAGAGAATTTACGAGCAAAGAATTCAGTTTTATCAGAAGTAAATCACAACACTTGAAATTGATTGAAAAAAAGGGGGGAATGAGGAATCAGACATATTTAGAACACTCTTAAAGAACTCCCAAGATTCCCGACAACAAAAGTTGTACGAGGTTATACGGTATCTCAATCAGCGAACAGCCAGGTAGCCTCATTGAAGAGAGTTTTAATATATTACGAGGTGATGCAAGGAGGCGCCTGTTACTATCCGTGTTATCGTGTTGATATAACCTGAAAAAGTAATTCCCCTGAGCTACAGAGGCTGAAGAGATAGGAGTGAACCAAAGAGAAGATGGCGGTTTTCACTTGATATTTCCAGGATGGCACGAAGAAATCTCAGTGGCCCAAAGTTCAATCGAAAGATTCAAAATCTCACTCGAAGGATCGTCGCGAAAAATCATAGAATGAAGGGAAAACAGAAAGAAGTGAAGAAAAAGGTGTATCTAATGAATGAATGTATAAAGATGAAAATATCAAAAGGAAGAAAAAAACGGAAAAGATGA
>CAHIKZ030000868.1:3017500-3070000 GCA_903632075.3 Acanthosepion pharaonis
TATATATATAAAACAATAAGTTATATATATATATATATATATATATATATATATATATAGAGAGAGAGAGAGAGAGAGAGAAATGAAAATAACATTGACATCTAATTTCAACAGATATATTTAACAAAATTACACAGAAGTGAATGCGGCCATAATCGTTGCGTTCTCTTGATCTTTGGTGTTACAAGGATTTTTTTTGGTTTCTCGCACAACAGTGTCCCACATATAATAAGCAAGGGGTGAAGCGTGAGGAGTTAAATGACCATATGTAAGGGGTTATGTGGTTGCAGAAATGGTCTGACAGTCATGACTGTGTTCCCTTGCTTGTGTGTCATGGTGCAGAGTCCTGTTGCCAGATATAGTTTTTTCCAAAAGCCACACACTTGACCCAGGGCAGCACTAACTTCTCAAGGCACATCATTTTTCGCGTCAGTCGCTGGACCTCACCAACAAGATTCGTGTGTTATTTTATTATCAGACCGATCAGAATGATTTTCTGAGCTACCGTACCTTCGTAATCACGATTAGATTAATCCAACTATTCCTGAATCCTGTGAACTGTTCTCAGATTGACAGCCAAAAACACTTGGTATTAGTGCTACTGGCGCGATGCCAATCAGTACAGCATACCGTTTCCAAATTTCTGGCGCAGTGAGAAAACGAGCAGTTCACCCTACTATACTGCGCGAAATGCAAAATATAAAATGGCAACAATTTACCCATCGCACCTTATATATATATATATATATATATATATATATATATATATATATATATAGTGGGTGGGTACACACATATATTTATGTGTGTGTATATATATATATATATATATATATATATATGTACCGGGAAGAGAGGGAGGAATCAAGAATTTCAACCAGAGACTCTGCCCGACTGCGACTCAATCAACACATTCTTCAGGAACGGTCTTACCAGGAATATACAAAAGACTATATGTAAATATTGGGTACACTTTCTTGTTTCAATACATTTTGTTCTAAGTACATTTTGTGTTGCATTATTATCCCATGCATTAGTCAAGTTTCAACAATAAGGATCAATAATATTGCTCGTTCTTTTTAGGATTTTATATAAAGGATCTCTAAATTCATAGCAGGAGCACCTTCTATGAATTTAGAGATCCTTTATATAAACTCGCCTAACGGAAAACAACGTGTCACAATCCATAGAACGGGTCGGGAGATAGACGCAGTCCTATGTATCGAACAACTAGACATAAAGTTTGTTTTCTTTTTCTTTGATATCTTGAACTTTTGAGTTTTCATTTTATTTTCTTTTATGCATATTTGTGTGGTGTCACCCCCGTTGAACCCGATTTGCATTACGGCCCCAACTACTGATTGATCTCGTCTGCCTAAGATCAATTCACAACGTGGGTAGTCAGACTGGAGATCAATGCAGTTACTTTGGTAACCAGGCGTTGGAAGCGAGTTGGGAACGACGAGGCTGATATCAAATCTAACCAGATTCCCACCCGAATCACCAAAAGGTTAGAACGTCACATTTGGGTGCCGCGACCGATACCAAGCCAGTTGGTCGTCACAGGACGAGACAACACGACTGACGCAACAGGCGGACGTCACGTTTGGAGCGGCGACACCCGAACGGAGAAGCGAGGAGCGAAGAGCTGGCGCCGCGGCGAGGACGTCACAATTGGTGCCATGGTAGACCAGGATAGGACGTCACAGTTGGCGCTGCGACCAGGGGACGACGTCACAAATTGATCGATATATATATGCGTGTGTGTGCGTTTATGAGTAGAATAAACACTAATAATGATGTTTAAAATCGTAGGCTTTAAAAAGTGTTCAATAACAAGCTAGAAAAATTAAAGCTGTAGAGCGAGTTAATATTCTAAAATAGTAAAACGCTGAATGGAACACTACCGAACTATAATAAAATTCTTCAAATGAAGAAATATTCAATGAAAAGGAAAGAAAAACATACGTATCTGCATTAAGAGAGGAGGGGTACAATATCAACCAGTGTTTCAAGGCCCAAGTAAATACAAAGACAGGTGACAATAGGAAAAGAAAAAGGAATGCTATCTGCTTCAACACACGCTTACTTGTAACAATCAATACAGGGGAAATAATTTTTAGTCTTTTAAATAAGCATCCCCACAAAAAAAAACGTCCGGGTTATATAAATTATTTAATCGCAAAACATCAAGTTGAGCTCCAGTTGCAGTACCAACCAAGACAAGATTATTAAAATGTTGAACAACAGAAATTCAAATCTCGAAGAACATGTGACTAGTGGAACTAATGTTCTTTTAATGGCAGGAGAAAAAATAATTGTACCTTAAAGGGGATATGTTTCGCAGAAAGTGTAGTGTATTGTACCGAGTTAGAGAGTGACAATTTAAGTGATAAAGATACATTGGTTGCACTGAGAGCCAATTTAAAAACAGTTGATATAATCACCCCCCGTCATTTAGAATACCCGAACTCAGTTTCAGTAATCGTCTACGAAACTCTTATTGGAGTTCTAGAGAAAAAAAATGAATGATGTCCGGCTATTAATTGGAATATTTTAAGAAATATGAAAGCTGGTAAAATGAATAGTGGATCTTTTAGGCTGTGGCAGGAGGAAAAGATGGCCATTGCAACATACAAATCTCGTTCCGAGTTGTTGAATGATTGATCCGAAATTATGGCAAAATGTAGGAACATGAGGAAGTTGACTTCGGAGCTATACGAAACTGGAAGAAGTTGGAAAAGCAATTTTTCCCACCCCACCTACTTCCCCTCATTACTTCCGGTGCAAGATTAAGACATTTGAGTCCTTGTGGTTCTGTACGTAATGATTTCCACATGATGATACCTTGGCGGTCGAAACCGCGGTAGTGTTTATTTCAGGTTTTTACCATTTAGAATATATATATATATATATATATATATATATATATATATATATATATATGTGAGATTCAGTTCTCAAATTAAACTGTTTGATGGAAGTGTCCAAAAATACACATACAGAAAAATTTATTCATAAATTATATTAATGCGGCAAGAAATTCAAATTAGTTCCGTTAAATTGAACCAACACGGTCATTCCTTTTTTTATTTTTTATTTTTTTTTCAGTTTTAGAATGAGTTGTGGTACTTAAGTCTGTGATGGTGAAAACACCCAGTTCTCGACAATGATTGAGACAGTTTAGAGTGCTTGAACAAAAGCGGAATAAAACATGGAAAATCGGACAATGTTCAAACTTTTGAACCCGATATAAATCATCTTATACAGAAAATGGAAAATTACTATTAAAAATTATATATATATATATATATATATATATATATATACTAGCAGCATTACCTTGCGTTGCCTGGATTTATTCAAAGAAAAGATCATGAACCTCATGTAAAGTTAAAATAAAGATGATTTCTCTTTAGTGCCTCTTATCTACATGGCGAAAAATTATAATGACAAGAAGTGTGAAAACATTTATTACAGGAGAAAGTTGTTTTTTACAGAAGCACAGAAGATACAAAAACATTTGTCAGCAAATGAAGAGTACATAATCGCAATCGATCTTCGAAAATTGTTGAGGAGAAATACTTTGTTGACAGCTTTTGCTCAAACTACATCGAATGAACAACATGCATTGGAAGGAGAAGAAATTCAACAAAGACTTCTCAGTGGGTTTCATTGATGCGCTGCAGTTTGTTATCACGTGATGAAAGAACTATATATCTCTAGTATCTTTGTGTTGGTGACCATGAATAATAGCAACATTTTCATTGCAAAACAGGGGAATTATAACGTCCCCCATGTTCACCACCTGGTCTTTGGTCAGCGCTGATCTGGCGTGTCCGCTTTTTGTAAAGCGTATTTGAACTCTTGCACATTGTTGTTCCTGGTGTGTAGCATTTCCTGAAGCTCAAGAATGATATCCATTTCAGTTCCAGATGAAATAGAGTTGCGCCTAGTTGCCTGTTCCTGATGGTTACCTACAAAGTAAAGCTGAAGAAATTGTGGCTCCTAGTTTACCATAGGTTGCATAGAGCCAATTCTATGATATATGTCCTTGTACTTTTAAAGTAGGCATAAATTTGAATAATATTGGCCCCCAAAAGAGGTCATCTGAAAAGCACAATTATACTTTCTAATATTGCTTAGGAAATGATTAGATCTAACAGTGGTACCAGTTAATAGCATTTTCAATGGCTGGGGTGGATCTTCAATAATAGTTAAAGCGGAAGTACCGTTTGAGCAGCACATGCTATTAATTTCCCCTATCCACCTTTTAGCTCTGCAGTGCGAACAGACAATCGACATACTGCCAAGCTGAACATCGGGTAGGTTTGAATAATTAGCACGAGGGTCATAAGAGAAAGCTGACATTGACCGTATTTGACTACGGGGTCTTGAAATCACTTGTTGAGCAGCCAATCTTTGTACATTATTTTCCAAACGATCTTGGTGATCCTCAACAGCCTCCATAGCCCGTGCAGAAGCTGTTTTAGAGGCATTCCTGCTCTGGGTCTCCAAATCTCTTGCTGTTGCAGTTGCTGTAGCATTTCTAGACAATCTTTGTGAACGTTGATCCTCATTCTCCTGACGTCTAGTAGCAGCAGTAGTTGCTGAATTTCATATCTGCCTAGCAATACGCTGTTGCTCAATCTCAGAATTTCGAGCAGCGGCAATTAGAGTAGCATTTCTTGCATATCGAATTGTTTTCTGCTCCTCAGTTTCGACAGCTCCAGTGGCAGGGGTTCTAGTAGCATTTCTTACATGTCGAATTGTTTTTTGTCCCTCAGTTTCGACAGTTCGAATAGCAGTGGTTCTGGCAGCGTTCCTTCCTCGTCTAGTTAACCATTGCTCATTAGTTTCGGCTGATCTTGCATTAACTGTACAGATAGCATTTTGTGTCAGTCTAATTTGAGTTTCTTTTTGCGAAGCGTTTCTTCTCCGTGCTTTCATACGTTTAGGTGCAGTAGTTGCCCGTACAAGTGAAGGATTTCGCTTTCTTGGCATTACTGTCACGTTATTTCAAGGCTTTCGCTAAGCTTTTTGAATAACAATGAAGTAATCAATTAAAAATCAAGAATATTATACACATTAATGGAAATACAGCCACAATAAATTAAATGCAAGTTTATAAGGGAGACCACGTAAAGTTAGGATTTATCTAAAAATAGACTACCAAAAAACGTTCTAGTGATAAAAATGAAAATTAACGTGCAGCTAGAAACCTACTCACTATGAACGTTAAAACGTACACACTAAGTTTAGCATAATTATAAATGAATCGTAAGAGGGTCTTTACATTATTATAAGTGCATTTTTCAGAATAAAACTGTCAAAATTTTAGGGCTCCAGTTTCCAAAAATATATGAGTTAGTAAGCATTATTTAAACGCTGATTAGAAGATGATAAATACATAATTAAAAATTGGCATTTACGCTTAAACTTTTTTAATAATATGATTTTCACAAATTTAAATTTAAAATATCAAAAATTCAAAATAGACATGCATGAAGGCAGTCTACCTTTTTACTGGATGACAACTTTGATGCGAATGAGATTTTTTGCATTTATTTCATCACATAGCACTAATGAACATTACACGTGGAGCAAAATCGATAGTACGCACTACATAACTCGATCGGTAATTGCAAGTGGAGCAAAATCAATTGTACACACTATATATCTAAATCGATTTCGAACACGCGTCTTATACCTACGTGAACTTCTCTTATCGGTGCACACCTTAGTTTGCACTTATTCTTTTTTTCTTCACGAAGGATATAATTTTTTCCGTCAAGTTAATCCAACTAAATTATTTCGGTACACAAAACGGGAAATCCATGGGAAAAACTGATATTTTTCATAATGTATTTATGACACATGTGGAGTCAGTTTTGATTTTGAGTTGATCGATCTAAACACAAATGATGTGCAAATTTTAATCGGAATGCTGCCAACCACTACAATTGAAAGACTAATGGGGCAGCAAGGTTTTCATGGGTCATCTTGGGGGCCCCTTATGTAGTTTTGAAAATCTGATAATTATTTTTGATTCATTTTAAGATTGTAGCATACAATCAATTTGAAAATTTGGGGGTCCCTTTGGTTCACCATAGGTGGCCCAAATTTCAAGCCAAAGGACAGGTTTCAGACTAATAGTTATTGAAATAATAAAGCCCATCTTTTTTTATGTTTTGTATTTAATCGACTTTATGGCCAAGGCTGTAGATTTAATTGAAAATATCGGGGTTCCCTGCTGGTCCCCTAACTCGTGGTGTTCCAGTGTCGATGTTCACTGAATTCTAAGTGACTACTTCAGTTACTCGATATAAAGCAATTGAGGCATCAAATGGTTTATAGGGCCATCCTAGGGGCCCCCTCATGCATTTTTAAAAATCTGACAACCGATTTCTATCTCATTGTAAGAGCGTAACAAACATGCAAAATGTCATCAAAATCGAAGCAATTTGATTTTTTTGTCCCTTTGGGGCACCCTGGGTGTCCCAGTGTCGAGAGAAACGAAAATCAATATAGCGTATAATAAGCATGACAGTAAGTTGCATACACTTATCAAGTTTCATTAAAATCGGACTTAGGGTTTAGACTTCAAGTCTGAAAGTTTAAAAACAACCAACCAATGGAAATTCCCATTTAAACATTATATTTATCGATTATCGTTTATTGATTTTTGAAAAATGACTATTTTTTTTTTCCCAGACACATCCAGTATCGAGTACAATCTATGTTGCAAATTTGGTAGAAATATGCCTAATGGTTCTCGAGTAGTTCGCGAAATCGCACACACACACGTAATCAGTTTCATATATATATATATATATATATATATATATATATATATATATATATATATGCGTACCCAGAAAAATTAGGAAACAAATGTGCCCTTCGTCATTTCCTTTATTAACTTTTCTCAAGTAGCCAGACTGGTAGACATAATAAGTACTGTTTAAAATAATTGGAGTATCCTCTAAAAATAACGTTTGAAGTAATAAAAATATCTTAGATTTAAAGTAAAATTCATCAACTCGAAAATTACCATGAGCACAAATAGCCATATATATATATATATATATATATATATATATATATATATATATATATATATGTGTGTGTGTGTGTGTATGTGTGTGTGTGTCTATGTGTAAATAAATAACAGACTATCAATGTATGTATTTAGATATATGTGCGTATATAAAACCAACTATATACTGCTTTTGTTGTTTTCACGGCCTTTAATTCGAAAATACGGTTTTAAGTAGGCGCCCCAGGGGGTCGTCAGTGATGTTTTGATTTGGTTTATCAGGGAGTTTCGGGTCTTTCAACATCATACTCCCCATCACAAAATCGACCAAATCAGGGGAGATCAACCCCTGATTCCCCCTTTTGATTAAACGCTAACAGCTACTCTGGCCTTTTTAAAGAATACGAGGAAGAAAGACCACATATTCTGCACATCCTATTGGATGTTTGTAACAACCAATCCTCTGCGCGGACTAATTTTTTAAATGGCCCGCGGTGGGGACTGGCTTTCTTTCTTATTTCATTGGATTGCAATTTCGATGGATAACTGAGGAGGTAATCTTAATGTTCCTAAATCTTACCCTATTTACTTAAGTATTGTAAGGTTTAATTATTTGCCGTTTTATTTTTTTATTTGTATTTTTTTCTTTCCATGTTAACTTTAAATAGATGGGGATACTTGAACTCAACCCAAAAATGAAATTAAAAAATTATCACGTAAAATAAATTTTATCGTTTAGCCTGTTTCTTAATACAAATTTATTGCATGTTAACTTTAAGAAGATTATATTGAAGTGTATCATGTATTAAGCTTCATATTATATTTAACATTATTTGTCTTTAAATATTCGCAATTAAGATAATAATTGTCCATAGACATGGCGTATATATATATATATTTCCCGTAGATACAAAAATGAAATTAAAAATAAAATAAAATCACGTAAAATAAAAGTACAATAAGCACTAAAATATTCCTTAGCATTGATTTAAACTATATACAAATTTGAAGTCGTTAAATATAATAGACGACGATACACTTCAAGAACATTATCTTGAAGTGTATCATGTATTAACGAAGCTTCATATTATATTTAAATATATGTATCGCTTAAAACCGATGACAAACCAATAAAATAAAAATAATATATACAAACGATATATGGCAATGATCGAGAGAAAAACACTATAAATACACTATATACGCGTTATGATTCCGATTTAAAATATACAAAAATGCGAAATGTTCGTATAAATGTAAAAAAAAAGAGACAAAAGGTCTTACGTTCGAATAAAAAAAAATAGACAAAAGGTCTTACGTTCGAATAAAAAAAAATGTGTGCCTATGTGTAAATAAATAACAGACTATCAGTGTATGTACTTATATGTGCGTATATAAAACCAACTATATACTGCTTTTGTTGTTTTCACGGCCTTTAATTCGAAAATACGGTTTTAAGTAGGCGCCTCAGTGATGTTTTGATTTGGTTCATCAGGGAGTTTCGGGTCTTTCAACATCATACTCCCCATCACAAAATCGACCAAATCAGGGAAGATTCCCCCTTTTGATTAAACGCTAACAGCTACACTGGCGTTTTTAAAGAATAAGAGGAAGACCACATATTCCGCACATCCGATTGGATGTTTGTAACAACCAATCCGCTGCGCGGACTAATTTTTTAAATGGCCCGCGTTGGGGACTGGCTTCTTTTCTTATTTCATTGGATTGCAGTTTCGATGGATAACTGAGGAGGTAATCTTAATGTTCCTAAATCTTACCCTATTTCCTTAAGTATTGTAAGGTTTAATTATTTGCCGTTTTTATTTTATTCGTACTTTTTTCTTTCCTTTTGGCGGGGATACTTGAACTCAACAAAATAGACAAAAGGTCTTACGTTCGAATAAGAAAAAGAAAAAAAATAGACAAAAGGTCTTACGTTCGAATAAAAAAATGTGTGTCTATGTGTAAATAAATAACAGACTATCAATCTATGTATTTAGATATATATGCGTATATAAAACCAACTATATACTGCTTTTGTTGTTTTCACGGCATTTCAATCATAACGCAACATAATCTTCACGATTCCCAACCTCCTCTATTTAGTTTTATTCCAGTCTAATGTGTGATGGACAATTATATGTATGTCAGTTTTCATAAATAAAATACATTACTTCTTCTATATGTATATATCTTTGCCGCAATGATAATATATTCCCTCTTCTGTAAACAACTTACCTTCATTAGTTTATCATGTTGGGTCTTGTCTGTTTGCAAAAGCTGTCGTCTCTTCTCCGCCACTGTTGTCATTTCTCCGACGTCGTAGATAAAGGGAGGCAAATCACAATAAAACAGTCGGCAGAAATATATAATTAAAGACTAATCACTAGTTCCGTTTACCAAAGACATTGGTATTTACCAAGCTTAAGTTGTCCGAAACTCTAAACTGAGACGTTATAATTACTACTTTTTCATTAGTTTCTCTTTCATAATATTTTTGTTCCTTGTCTACACTAGGCAAAGTGGTAATCTTAAATTGTCTAGACTTTTTAGATGATGCAATTCTAGGATCAATAAGTGTTGACGATTATTTCATTTAGCGTTGCTTCTGTATACTGAATAACTTCATGTTGTAAAAGATTTCTTAATAGCAACATTGTTAGTATTATAGTAAATCAAAGGTTTGGTTTGGTTTGGTTTGGTTTGGTTTGTTTTACGGCATATCAACGTCGATGGGTCATTTAATGCCAACAACATTTTTTCCTGGTAATATTTTTGTTTTGTCAAAATCTATTTCGTGTAATATTTTTTTTTCTCAAAATTGTATAGCTGGTAATATTATTTTCAAAAATGTATTGTTGGTAATATTTTCTTTTCCAAAAACTTATTGCTGGTAATATTTTTTTCCAAAAACGTATCGATGGAAATATTTTTTTCACAAACGTATTGATGGTAAAAGTTTTTCATCAAAAATTTATTTAATTTTTTACAAATTATTTCTGGTATTAAAACCTATTTTTACACTTTCAAAATGCTTTTTTACCTCAGTTTCGGTGTTAACTATTTGCCCTAAGCTGGGACCCTAACAGGTGCTACCACCCTGGATCAGGGTGGACCTGGGAAAACCAGTAATTAAGAGGTGTTTCCACTCTCCTCAAAGCCTCCTCATCAGAGGTTTTGCTGTTGGACGTAGTTTATCGTCTTACCTGGACGCAGATGTAGTTTATCGTCATACCCAGGACGCTAAATCAAAGAGTAGCAATGATTAAGAATGGGTCCCAGAGATTAAGCCTGTAGGGCTTGGAGAGGAGCGTCCTTCCGCGAACATTGTGGGCAGTCGGTAGCGAATCCCAAATAGAGATCCGTACCAAATAACAGAAACCACATTACTTGAGAACTTTCAGCATCAGCAACAACAGAAATGTTTAGCATATGTCACGTGAAGAGAGAATAATTATATAATAAAGACCTTAGATTTCCACACTACTACAAACCAAATGTTGGGAAAAACCCTTATCAATGCTATATAGGAGATTAGATATTACCAATAGGACCACACTTCAATCGTTTCAGGTCTCCTGTTTATCCATGAGAAGAATGCTTAGTTTTCAATCCCATATATTGATTATGTATTACCAATATGTCCATACCTAAATTGTTACAGGTCTCCTGTTCATCTGTAAGTGGAATCCTTAGTATTCAATGCCATATTCATGATTAGTTATTATCAAACGAATTACACATCAATCGCTTCAAATTTCCTCTTCATCCGTGAAAAGACTGTCAAGCATCAATGACATATAGAAAATTAAATATTATATAGCACTAATAGATTGTTTTTTCTTTATAAAGCTTAAAATGTCATGAATTCTTGTGAAAAATAGTAGAAGATAGTTTCGTTGGCTTCAAAAATGGTTTTGAATTTACAGTTATCTTTGTTCTAGACTGGTTACTACTCCAGGTTTTTACCCGGGTCAGTCCATCCATAAATGATGAAAAAATATAAATGGCGGGAGAAATATAAATGGCGGGAGAAATATAGATGGCGGGAGAAATATAAATGGCGGGAGAAATATAGATGGCGGGAGAAATATAAATGTCGGGAGAAATATAAATGTAAGGAGAAATATAAATGTCGAGAGAAATATAAATGGCGGGAGAAATATAAATGGCGGGAGAAATATATTCATAACCATCCTTAAGTGTATTGTGAATTGAACACAACTCAGTTTGCCATTTTTCCTTTTTTCAATACGATAAGCGTTATCTCATTAATTTCAGTTTTGTGCCCATTTTCTTGAGTCGCTATCATTGATATCCACACCACTGGCATTGATTTAACTAATCCGAGTAAGGCAAAAGTACAACTCAAAAAAGGGGAAAGGGAATCAACAGAAAAAAATGTGAGACTATTTCTTTCATTAAAAATAATAATAGCCTGGCATACCAGTAACCCCATTCCGGAATAATCGCCCTGGATATGACGATAAACGATATCCGGGAGCAAGACCTCTGATCAAGAAATTTGAGGTTTTGAGGAACGTGGAACTGTGTTTTAATTGCTGTTGTTACTAGATCCAAGCTGACCCGGAGTGGCAGCATATGTTAGGGTCTAATCTAAGGGAAAATAATGAACCCCTAACCAGGGATCAAATGATTAGGAAAGAATAAAATATATTTTTTATAATAAAAATACCAGCAATACATTTTTATGAAAAATATATCTAATAAAAATACGTTTTCCCTGAAAGTATAAACTTATGTATAAAATATCTGTAGCTGAAAGTACAGATTTGCGTTCAAGATATATGTAGCTGTAGTCATAAAATTTAGATTTCGGCATTAGATAAACCCACAGAGGTTGATTTGCTACTAAACAAAACCAACCAAACAACTTCCAGAATAAGGGTTGACGAAATTATTTCAAGAGTATTTAATATGAAACTTATTTTAATTTTGTCACGTGACCAGAACCAAAGTGCAGAACGATCTCTCTCCACTTTGGAACATTTTCGTGTCTCGACTTTATGAATTTAAGCGCAGTATTACAATGGAACTGGGTCTCATCATTTTTACAGTTGAACTTGCGGGAGAAATATAAATGTCGGGAGAAATATAGATGGCGGGAGAAATATAAATGTCGGGAGAAATATAGATGGCGGGAGAAATATAAATGTCGGGAGAAATATAAATGTAAGAAATATAAATGTCGAGAGAAATATAGATGGCGGGAGAAATATAGATGTCGAGAGAAATATAGATGGCGGGAGAAATATAAATGTCGGGAGAAATATAGATGGCGGGAGAAATATAAATGTCGGGAGAAATATAAATATAAGGAGAAATATAAATGGCGGGAGAAATATAAATGGCGGGATTTAACAATAATTTCTATACTAACAGTTTCATCTCTCAGACTGCTCGCTTGTGGAATTCACTTCCGGCTTCTTGCATTCCAGTCAACTTTGATCTTCACATATTTAAATGCAATGTCAGTTATCAGATTCCGGCTCCTTGAACATTGTTATTTTCTTTTCTTTTCACCTTAATAATATGTTACTCAGACTACTTCACTTTCTGTAACCCTCTCCATTTTAGTAGCTTTATCGCCTTGCTTGGGTTTAAACGATTTAAAAAGTAGTAATTTTGTGAGTCATGTTTTTGCTGACTTGTAAACTCGAGTTTGAACTGAACTGAGTAAAAATACGAACTAACAGCTCTCGGAATGTTCCTGCGAAGTAAAAGATTGAAATGTGATGCATATATTCCATTAGATTTATATTAAAAATGGCACATTTCAGGAATTATTTAGATTATATCATCTTGAAATTCTTATCTCAATAAATATTCGTTATATACGAGATCTTTCTGAAAAGTAACGGGACTGTCGTCACAAACGATTTATTTAGATTCCAATCAACAAACTACATGTTTTCTCCTTCAGAATAACCTCCAAGGAGTCTAATGCACTTTCCACTCTGCTCTACCATTTTTCTATGCACTGCTGAAAGGATTCTTTTTGATGCTCCTCACCTTCGTCGTTACGCCCTCTTGATCGCCACCATGCTTTCAAACCGGATCGACTTGATGATCCCTTGAGTTTGGGGAAAATAAAAAAAAAGCACAAGGAGCAAAATCAGTTGAATATGGAGGTTTTTATCAGTACGGCGATTTTCTTCTCGAGAAGGAACTGCAGGATGCTCAGGACATTGTTAGCAGGTGCATTGTTGTGATGAAGAAGCCACGATTTGTTCTGCGACAACTCTCGTCTATTCTCGCATACTGAGCTACGCTAAGATTGCAGTAATATACTCCCAAGAAATCATAACACAATCCGGATGTCTGTCTTTCGCCCATAGCTCACACAGAAGACCCAGTCCCGTTATTGTCAGACACATCTCATAATCCAATTGATGATGTGTTCTAGCTGTGTGCATTTTTGTTTTGAAAACATTTTCAGAGCCAATTCTCAAAAAAAAAAAAAAAATTATTTATGGATAATGACATCAACATTAAATCCAATTTTATTTAAGTAATTATGTGCATTCCGGTTGTCATTGATTATGGTATTGCCTAAATCTATTCTTTGTCGGGTGATTTCTAGGCTTGTTTGTTTGTTTTTTTTGTTTTTTTTTTTGAGAAGCGCCTAATGAACCCATCAGATTATATTGTATCGTTCTTTTATATTCATATAGACGCCACATTTACAGACTAAATTATTATTACTTAATTTATTATTAAATAAGTTATTCGGTACATTCCAAAGAAGTGTCTGTAATGTTATCGATATTGACCTGGCATCTCGACTTCAGTCACTTTCTCACGGCTGTGACGTGGCTTCTCTCCATCTTTTCGATAAATATTATCCTGTTGTTCTTATGAGCTTTCCTCGACTGTATGATGTTAAGCGTACTACTACACTGCCTACATTTGACATAGCAAGATGTGACCGTAATTCTGTTCTGATGGGGTCTTTTATTGCACTTTTCGTCTCTGGATTTCTTGCTTCCCTGTCATCTACGATCTTCAAAAGTTTAAATGCCATACCAATCGCCATCTTTTCTCTTCATAAACTATTTTTTTTTTAGTGTCCTTTCTCCCCACTAATATAACTAGATATGACCTTAAGTTCTACTCTAGGAATTTTTTTTCTTGTAACTTCTCGACTTCATCCTCACATACTGTCATGATAAATGATTAACAAAAGTTCCCCCTTCCTACACAGTGTCCAGATTGATGCCAAACAAAAGGTATCCTTTGATTTACCGTTCCATAGAACGATTTTTCGCTACACGGAGGCAGACTGGGTCATCTTTCAATGTTATATGTGGAAAGTAACTCTCTCAAACTTCTTCAAGCACGCTGCCTCAAAAACTGATTCCCTCGTCTTTGGAGGGATTCTTTCTGGAATGGAGAGTTTTATAGCCCACAAAAATCCAACAATAAACAAACTTCCAGCTCTGCTTCACACCTGAATGTGCTTCAGATCACCGTAACCGATACTTCAATATGTATCGCAAGGAGCGGTGTACTTTGACTCGTATTGCATTCATAACCGGCCGCAAGAAAGTTCTGAAAATTGCAAAGTGTAGCTATGTAAAAGCGGTCTAGGCCAAGGTTAAAAAGAAACAAATTGCACCCAGGGAATTCTGGAAGATCACCAACCAAATTATGAACAGTGTCAGAGCCGACTATTATAAATGTCCCCGGAGTCATATCTTCCTCAACAAATAGGGCAAATCTCTTTGCCTCAATTACAACGCTAGATGAAAAAGACCTTCCCTTCTCAACTTCCCAGGTTTCAATCACCACAATCCCAGTAATGTTTTCATTACAGGACGGAAAGTCTCAAGACTTATCAAAAGTCTTGACCGTAAGAAGTATACTGTCCAAGACAAAAACCCAGTGGTTGTTCTTAAGCATATCAATCTGGAATTATCTCCGATCTTAGCAATGTTATGTAACCTCTGCTTGAATGAGAAATCCTTCTCAAGTCTGTGGAAGGTGGCAAAAGTATACCTAGTTTTTTAGAACGCGAGCAAACGCTCTTTTCTTAGTATAGATCCTTCAGTCACCTCAGTATCATTAGTAAGATTTGACAGGCTATAATAAAAAAGAAGGTCGTTGAGCATCAAAATAAGAACAACATCTTGATCGACAAAAACTACGGCTTTTGATCGGACCTATCCAGCGCTGATGTCCTACGATTATTCACAAAATGATTGTAGCTCTTGACTACAAATACACCACAAGGAACATAGCATTAGTTATTTCGAAGGCCTTTGACAAAGTGGGGCCAAAAGGTTAGCTCTCCAGCTATGGAATCACTGTTGTTAACAGCCAGGTTTCCGGGGGTATTAGTGATCAACGCAGACACCCACAAGGGTCACATCTCGGATCAACTCTCGTGTTGTTTTCCATAAATGATCTGCTTAAGAATATAATTAGATCACTTGTGAATATCTTTACCGATAATACGAGTATATACGGGCGCACCTCCAAAACGTATAATGATCAGCGATTAGCAGCTGATTATTCATCCGATCTTGCTTTTATTTTTTCCGTGGACAAGAACTGTCTGGTTACATTCAATGCCTCGAAGGCCAAACTAGTTAAATTACATCATCGCTGATCGGGCCCCGGAATACCACTGGGTGACTCCCTGTCTTAAGTGAATATTGGGCCTTAAACTCACACTGACCTGAAGTAGAAATCATAGATACGCTACCGTCGCAGTAAAAATGGTCGTTTGACGGTACAGCTCCAAAAAATACCTGGTTCCTTGTGCTATCCTCTAACTTTTGTCATATTTGAGATGGAGATTCCCAGTCCTCACTTTCCGGTCACTATAGAGATCAAAATCGTCTCCGAATCCTTTTGGTTGACAAATGATTTCGCACCCACCAAACTCTCTCTCATAGGCGGGGTGTGGCAAGCCTTTCCATGCTCTTTTGTTACTCCATGGAAAGAGCTCGGACGAAATGCATTCCTTTGGTTCTAACATTCAAGACCAGGATCCAAGTATATCAATCATATTCCAATCTCTATAGAGTTCAAAAACGTCTCTGAGTCCTTTTGGTTTTTTGGCTTTGCACGCTCCAAACTCTCTCTCTCTCACAGACGCGATGTGGCAAGCCTTTCCATGCTCTACAATTTTTAAGGCAATTCACTCCAAGCAAGGCGGGAATGCCACTAGCACGCAAGGGGTTACAGAGGATTGAGAACAAGAGTAAAGAGGCGCGTTTGAGGAAAGGATACAGAGAAGCACGGGGAACAAACTCAGGGTGTCAGATGTCGATTCACATTGCACTTGAATATTTGAAGATTATAGTCATCGGGGAAGCAAGTAAGGGGAAGGGATTTCCACAGATGGGAAGTGCTGGGGAAAAAGCTCTTTCGGAAGAAGAGATTGATACATTTAACCGTTTTGACAGTGAAAGGGTGGGACCGAGATGCCAGCCTCGTAACACGTTTAGACCTATGTAGACCGGGAACTAGCGAAAGTAGCTCGTCGGTACAGTTCCCGTGAAAATATTTGTAGAAGAGAGAGAGGAAAACCACGGCATTACCTGTGAGAAAGTGACTGTAGACGAGATGCCAAATCAGGACCTATCATCTTGCATATTCATCTCTGGATTTTTTCAAGGACTTCGAGATGTACAGCAGGAGTACCAGACCATATATGACAGCAATATTCCATGCAAGAACGGATGACTGATTTATAAATTTGAAGGATAGTCTCAGACGAGAAAAACTTTCTGGCACGACACAGAGAGCCAACTTTCTTCGCGTTAGATGCAGATATTGATTCAATATATTTATTCCACCTCCTTTCAGTGTACAGCGTGAGTCGGGACATCCATGGAAAGGTCCCGGACGAAACGCCTTCCTTGGTTCTAACATTGACGACCAGGACCCAGCATATCACTCCCATTTTGGAAAACCATCTGCATTCCCTCTGTATTCCAATGGTGCGAAGTAAGTTCCACTTGAACAGCTTCTTCCCTCGAAACACTGCTCATTGGAATCGACTCCCAAGCTGATTTTTCACCGATTTTAACAATCTTAATCTGTTCAAGTCTAGCATTCACTGACATCTTCCCCACCCCATTAAATGCAACGTCAATCGCCATCTTCTGTCATCTTGAACCATATTATTTAATTTTCCTTTCTCCTCTCTAAAATATTCTCATTTCCTTTCACTCTTAGTAAACCCCTTGCACCTTAGTGGCATTATCGCTTAGCTCGGGACGAACGGTTCTCAAACTCTTATATCGTTTCCTTAAATTCATAAATTTCCATTTTGTACGAATTTTTTTCAAGTATTTTCTCAATATGAGCACAGAAAAAATATCAATATGTAGGTGCAGAGGTGGGAAGACTATTCTGTATTCCTTCTTCGTTGATCTAATTATGCAGCTGTCATCATCAATGTGGAATCAGACAAAAGTTAAAGAGATTATTCTGTACAGATTTCCAATTGCGCAGGGTGCTGCTGCTTTGAAAATCAGCATTTATATTCTTGCTTTTTTTTTCTCTCAGGCCCGAACACTTACCACGAGATCAGGTGAATAAAACGCAACTATCTCTCCCACCAGGTTAACCGCTGACTTCAAACCCCAGCAACCAAATCTCTGAATTTCCGCTTTCTATAGTTTTGATATTTTTATTTTCAAATGATGTTTGTCAATGATGAAAGATGAAAGACTTTTCTATTTTTGTTTTTTTTCCCCCACTTTCTATTCTAATATTTGATTCCTGGCCCTACAATCAAATCGCTTTCCAAGTAATCATTACCAGATCAATAAACAACTTTCTTGTATGTAACTTAACTGCTGTCTTAACGCAAAACGTCAATTTCGGTACACAGAAATCACGTTGTCTGTGAATTTCGTCTAATTACAAATTGATGAAGACAGTCACACAATTACATCTGTTCGAAACTTCCATCAAAATCCGAATTAACAACTCGGCAAAAATATTCAATCTAGAAGACATCTTAATTCATGTAATCATAGACTTACCTCTCCAAAATGACTACCGTGAAGTGAGTTCGTCTCGCACTTAGTTTTAATCTTGTACCAAAATTAAAATAAACACCAATATATATATATATATATATATATATATATATATATATATATATATATATATATATATATATATAAAAAAAAAGGTCATAGTGGTTCCAACGAGAGAAAATGTGTATATTAAAAAAGAAGAGAAGACAGGTTTTTGGTTGTAATGTGAGACCTCTCTTCTCTTCTTTTAATATATATATATATATATATATATATATATATATATATATATATATATAGAATTTGTTTCGCTACCTATTATCTCCTTCTATCTAACTACGTTGCTTAACTTTGTGGAGTAGGCGGGGAATAATGGATAGCGGTCCGGATTGAGGAATCGGAGAACCGAGTTTCTTACATTCACTTACGTGCTAATACCCTAGCAGGACAGAACAGGTTCTATATTAGATTGCAACTGGTCTACCTAAGAAAGAAATGGCAATCTACTGCAGGAAAAAATCTACTTCGATAGATACATGATAGCCTAAGCGTGTAACATAAATGATGTATCGACTAAGTAACTGATATCGACGCTAAAAATGGAATCATAAAGCCGAGTTCGAAATCTGGGTTACTCTGATGCGCTCATTTTCTCACTAATGACCTTGGGAAAGTTATAGGGTTAAATAGCGTGGTAACCTGGTGTCTCTAGCCTTAGTTGGCAACCGGTCTATTTAGCGGAAAACTCTGAATTCAAAACCGTGGATTGATTGATTGATTTGATTTTTGATGTTATTTAAAGTCAAAAATATTTTGGGGATTATAAGAATTCTTTGTAGATAATAATGATTTTCTCGTACAAGTCCTACTATTTATCCCAGGGAGGAGAAGAGAGGAATTTATTCTTTTCCCAAAGATATTTTCACATTTTATAATCCCGCTTGTAATTGTAATTCAGTTCCCTGATTTCTGATCCAGACCCGTTATCCATTGAACATCCAAGATTACAGCATCCGGCATTCCCGAGCCATGAACCTTTTATGTACTGACCAGGTTCAACGTTGTTTAACTTAGCTGATCGGAGGAGAACTGATCTTTCTAAGTGATATTCTTAACTGATGAGAAGGCAACAGAAACTATTTGTCAATAATATATCATTCAAGATATAATAATTAAAGATAAATAACCTCCGAGGTCCAGAAAGAACATAGCCCTTTGAGATTTGATTATAGTGGTGAAGGTTTCGTGCAGGACCATCCACATTTTTTGAAGGGCCGAATACAGAGACCTGGTGCACTACGTGCCACAAGGTCCCCAAACAACCCCCCTTAGGTTTTGAATTCAGAGTTGTCCTTCTCCCCTAGACCAGTTGCCATCCAAGGCCATAGAACCCTGTCTGTCCTGCTATTTACCCATAGCTGGAAGGAAGAAGAAAGATTCATATATATATATATATATATATATATATATATATATATATATATATTTACTCGACATATATATATATATATATATATATATATATATATGTGTGTGTGTGTGTTTTGTGTATGTGGGTATATGTGTGTGTTTGTGTATGTGGGTATATGTGCGGACATCTGTGTGTGTGTGTGTGTGTGTGTGTGTGTGTGTGTGTGTGTGTGTGTGTGTGTGTGTGTGTGTGTGTGTGTGTGTGTGAGAGAGTGATATTAACAGATATATTTACCAAACACTGTATAGGAATTCAATACAATCGCCATAATCTTCAACCACGGGCTCCAGACGACTTCGAAATCTCCTGCAACTCTGCTGGGCGGTCTCCTTGATTAATTTGATGGATGCTGCCAGAGTTCTTGCCTTTAGTTGATCTTTGGTGTTACAAGAAAGTTTGAGGAATTATCGGGCCAGATTGACGTTGTAATGTGGACAGAGAATTTATCTGATAACCATGACAGGTTTCCCTTGTTTGTGCGTCATGGTGCAGTGTCCTGTTTCCAGACAAACGGTCTTCGATCTGCCACCTCTTGAGCAAGAAGGCCGCACGACATCCCTCTAGACACCTGTTGGAGGCCTCCGTGTTAGGTTTGAGGCACCCGCCAACAATTCCTGGAGTTATTTTATAATCACAACGAACAGAATGTGTTTTCCTAGCTACCCTACTTTCGTAAACAATATTAGACTCATCCAAATCTTTCCAAGTCCACCGCACTTTGCACAAATTTACACCCAAACATTCTGAAATGTTCGTATTCGAGCTTCCGGCGCGACAGCATGCCGTTTTCAAATTTCTGGCCCAGTGAATTGCGTCATGGCGGCTCTCTTCTCACAGACGGTGCCTAAGTGACTGTACTATACCGTGCAGTTGACAAAATCAAACGCAAACACCATGAATGCACGAAATTAAAAATAAAAAATGGCTACAATTTATCCATCGCGCCCTATATCTATCTATCTATCTATCTATCTATATATATATATATATATATATATATATATATATATAATGATATTTTCAGTAAAAGTATTTTACATTGCGACACGGAAATTTCTGTTTCAAGATTTAATGTTTTTTTCTGACTGCTTAACATTTGGATAATATTTTATTCAGTTGGAAAATTTTTGTCTTTATTTTTTCCCGAAATTAATCACTTATACGAAGTTTAGAACGGCTCGTGATCAAACATATTAGACATTCATTGTCTGTTATATTTAACAATATATGTTTAAATATATATATATGTGTTTGTGTGTGCGTGTATGTATATATATATATATATATATATATATATATATATATATATATATATATATATATATATGTGTGTATGTGTGCGTGAGTGTATATGTATTTATGTGTATATATACATATATATTTGTGTATGTATATATATATATATATGTTTATGTATGTATATTTATGCATTCATTTCTTCATTCAGTCATGTTCCTTTGAATAATATAGACATTTAGACAATTCATGCCATTTTGTATTTCTACCAATTTCCTGTCGTCTCATTTGTATTCAAATGGTTGTTTGTTAAAAAAATTCCATAGGTACAATGGATAAATTTAAAATAATTACAAAGCGCGTTTGCGGGTGCTTTTTTGAAAAATCACCATCAAACGTAATGTATATTTTATCGCAGTCACAATAAGTTTGTATTCGTAATTTCCCCCCTGAAGATGATCTTGGAAAAGATCGAAAGTTCTTGTGTAGGAAAAATTTTCGGCGTCTTCCTTGAATTTCATAAATTCCATCATAGCATCAAAACTGAGTATTGAACGTGAAAGGATCATTATATATATATATATATATATATATATATATATATATATATATATATATATATATATATATATATATATATATATAACAAATATGTTTTTATCCTCAGGCTTATTTTATTATTATTATTATTATTTTTATTATTATGTGAAAGAGAGAGAGTAACCTAGGATTATAAATAAAATGAAACCCATCATGATACCCGCCCTGATATCTGCATACCAAGCACATGCATGCCAGCCAAATCTGCCCTGTATAGTGACTGCTTTTGACAAAAAAGGCACATAACCGTACAGGTGCGGCAGGGTTAAAAATAGCAGGTGAAGCAAATGCAGTTCGCTCAGACAGTTTGCAATTAAGACTGTTCGCAAAGATCCAGATCCGACTTCTAACGTGCCTTGTCTGCCTAATCAAAAATAAAATATAAAACTCGAAAAACAGACATGATGCACTTCAACACTATTTCTTCTTTTTCTCCTCCTCTTCCTGCTTCTTCGTCTTCTTCTTTTTTCTTCTTCTTCTTCTTCGTCTTCTTCTTCTTCTTCTTCTTCTTCTTCTTCTTCTTTAAATCTACTTATTTTATTGAATTTCTCCTTCTACTCCTTTTTCTTTTTCTCTTTTTTTTCTTTTTATATTTCTTCTTCTACTGCTCCGCCTTCAAATCTACTTATTTTATTCAATGTCCGCTGCTTCCTCAATGTTTTTCTTTGGCAATTTGTTGTTGTTGATCTTCTTCTTCTTCTTCTTCTTCTTCTTCTTCTTCTTCTTCTTCTTCTTCTTCTTCTTCTTTCAAATCTACTTATTTAATTAAATTTTCTTTTCTTTTTCATCAATGTCTTTTCTTTTTTTAATTTCTTCTTCTTCTTCTTCTTCTTCTTCTTCTTCTTATTATTATTATTATTATTATTATTATTATACTTCTTCTTTAGTTAGGTAAGATGTCCATTATGACCTGTAACTCTGTGCGTAACCCTGCACACATATTGTTTTTATAGCTAATGCAGACATGTTAAATTTCTAACCGTATTTTTAAAATTTCGACAAGCCTTATTCTGTGGTGTGTTGAAGCTGTATATATGTGTTTCTCGAATGAAAGGCAACAGGAAATAAAAAATAAAAGATGGATCACGATAACGTACTTGTGCGTTTACCGTCTGCTTCAGTGACATGTTTTATTAAGATTAAATTAAGGAAATAAATGTTATATAAATTAATTTGAATTATCATAACGATACCCGCAGTGTATAACTGTATTTGTATTTAGTGTATGCTTACCGTTTATATACTTAAAATATATAAAGACAATATGTGACATGACAAGCTGTCAGCCGTAGAATTTCTATCGGTCCAGCTATTTAGTATCTCTTTTGGTTTATTAGCATAGCATATTTCCTTGCAGGTTTCAAGCAGAGACATAAAGTCATAATGATAACATTTTTCCCTGAATATTTTTTTGTAAAAAATATAATAACGTAAGAACAAATGTATTACATAGGTAAAGCTTTTGATAACCTGTGAAATTTGTTTATGAGAAGATTTTTATTCGTATTTCTTTAAGGCATGGGCTACCAGAAATCTTTTCAATAGGTCTATAAGAACCTTTTTCATACAGAGAGCTTCAACGACACCTGGAATTATTGATGTCTTCATGTACCACGTTGCTTTAGATGAACGCTTCAAGATTCTTCTATTTTGATAATTTTTTGAAGATCATCAGGGATCCATTATAGTCTATGGGAAATGCCATGTCAATAAGAAAGCACATTCTGTTTTTGTGGTCTCTGATTACTATGTCTGGGTGATTAGCTTTTATTGTTCTTCCTGCGTGTATAGTAAAGTGCCATAAAGTTGTTGCAGGTCTTATGTCTGTAACAGGGTCTGGGTGGTGCTCATACCAATTCCCAGGAGTTTCCTGCCCGTAAAGGTGCTGATATCCTGATGCAGGTATTGACCCACCCGGTCATACTGAGGTTTATATTCGGCCGATGCTAATTCCGTGCAACTTGATACAAGATATCCAATTGTTTCTAGAGATTCATTACACAATCTGCATTTCAGGTTAGCACAATGTTTCAATATGTTTGCTTGGTAATTTCTCGTTTTCAAGCATTGATCCTGTACAGCACGAAAAAAACATTTCGTTTCAGCTTTTAATCCTTCAATAGGTAATCACTGAAGTGTATATTAGCTTGTTTGGTACGGGCGGAGTATTGGCCATGAAGAGGTTTATCCTGCTATCGTTTCTGCAACTGGTTCATTGCATTTGTTTTGACTTCGTTTTTCGTTCTTTTTTTCTTACCACTGCAGTCAATGTATTATGGTTTACTTGTTCTTCTTCATCCACTTAATATTCGATTTTAAATTTGTTGGCATCCTTTGTTACAGAATCACGTTTCTTATTTATCTCATGCTCTTTGAAATTGATCATCATCCAGTTCTCTGTAGTTTCTAGGTATTATTATTATTATTATCATTAGTTTTATGTTATGTTTCCGGCTAGAGACGAGTGAAATCTATGGTCCGTAGGCCCTATAGAAAAATGGCTATTTAACTGATAGCACTTAGTATATGGGATGTTCCTAGTAGAGCGATCTTCTGGCAACTTGTATGTTGAAGTTACGCGGAACATTTAGTAAGATTGTCATTCCTTTGCTCACGAGGCCCAGTGCTCCGCTTACAATTGGTATGGTCTCAGTCTTCATTCCCTACATCCTGATAATCTCGATCTCTAGGTTCTTGAATTTTGGCAATTTCTCGATAATTTTCATAGAGTTGTTTCTCTCAGATGGTACTGCTATGTCAATCGGCATACGCTTCCTGAATTTTTTGACTTTTATGATAATATCTGGTCTTTTGGCTTTTATCGCTCTGTCAGTTTCAATTGGCATGTCCCAGAGGATAGTTATATCGTTATTTTGGTTAAATGTGTCTGGTTTCTCCTATTATTATTATTATTATTATTTTTATTTTCTTTGATTTCTGGCGTTTACACATTTTTTCCGGGTCCCGCCCAGGGACCTAAGGTTAGAAATGGTACCATGACACTTTTCACTGACAAAAAAATTACATAGATAAAACCCTTCGTAAAGTGTGAGCTGTACTTGTCAGAACAATTTTTCTCTCTCCTTGAGGCATGGACTTCCAGGAATCCCTTCAATTATTCTACTGCAATCTTTTCCAACCAGTCCTAGGCCTCCAACTACAACATTATTATTATTATTATTATTATTATTATTTGTAGTAATCGTAGTCGTTGTATATACGAAGACTTGGTGTGAGCAGTGTCGATAGAGACAATTAAAGTTTCTCGGTTATATACTGAGAAAAAGGGGTTTCGTGACTCGCAAGCCATATTGTAATCCAGAGAGACAAGAGAAAACAGCTTATAACCTCCCTAACGAGCTTGTGTAAATGGATGGTTTAACATGGCTTAGGGGAGATAGCAAGCAGCAAAATGTACTGTGCTGCAGACGACAGGAAATTGTGGAAAACCATGATCACCAACGTCCTGAAGAAGAAAAAAGCATTGAACTGAAGCATTTATTGAACTCTCCCCAAAAGCAAACGTAGAATTTAGCTTGTTAAAAAACGACTCTACGGGAAGACTCAAATATACGGAAGGTTGGGCGTGTACCAGTGTCTGCAGAGAAGTGACCTGTTTTCAGACAGCCAGTGTAAGCGAGTTTTTTTTTTCTACTTCCAATCCACTTGAAATAATGTTAGCCATGAAAACTATGAATAGTAAATTCGTTCCCTTATCGGGTTTCCATAAATATGTTGATGTTCCCATAACAACTTTCTTTATAGGTGCATTTTATCATCTATCAAACAGATTAGATTTTTCAGTGCGTGTCCACAGACACATAAAAAAATTGCGGAAGCATACACACACGCACTCTATCTCTCTCTCTCTCTCTCTCTCTCTCTCTCTCTCTCACACACACACACACACACACACACAGAGACTCTCGCTTTCACATACAGAGATACATATACACAAACAAACACACACATATATATATATATATATATATATATATATATATATATATATATATATATATATATATAATAAAACAGTTTAAGGCAAATATCACGCTTATTCTAAATGATAATGAGAGCAACGTATTGGATGTCTTTAAAAAAAACTGCAACATGGAAACGCAAGTACATTTCACCTTGCACAGCTAAGAATTTTGACTACTTCTGTAAAACACAAATACAGGGAAACATATTAAGAACGAATCCACTGAAAATGGCTAGGGAATTATCCTAAAGCACTTGGGACAATAAAAATCAGAGTTATATATATATATATATATATATATGCAGATGGAAATGAATGTATTTATATAAGTATCATTGTTGGCGGAACACGTTTTCGAGTATTGAGGTGCTCATCGACATTTCTTTCTTTATGAAATGTCCTATGTTAGATCTGAAGAGACGTCTCCATCCACCGCACATTAGGGTAGAAGCCTTCAGAGGATGGAGAGCTCTGGCTTTTCTTGGGGTTCTCTTCGTCTTTTCTATTTGACTTCTACTGATTTCGAAGGATGTAACTTAATATATGTGTTTGTATAGACATATATGAAAGAAATATATTTATCACTTCAAGCGTTACTTTTTAGTGCACATCCACATTTGATTAGACGCTCCGTTTTTCTTTAAATAGTTTTTACTCTGTTAACCGGCCCGAGCTCTCGCGAAAACATAAAAAAATGTGACGTGTCCACCGAAAGGATTCGAACCTTCTTCCCACAAGGGAAAAAAAAGCCGTCTGACCCGTCATGAAAACGCCATTTATCTTAATGCACAGCGGCTTTTTCAGTCTTTCTCGAAAACCTTATCCGCCATTTTCACATCCAAAAACATAAAGCAATTTCTAAATAAGTAATAGATATTATTATTTTTTAATTCGATATATTTTTACCACTTTAAATATTATCTTTTATGCATACACGTGTTTGAATAGACGTTCTGTTTTTAAACAGTGTTACGTTGTCGACATTGACGCGAAAATTTGTAAATTCGCTGATTGATGTTATTATTCCCCATGTTCTTCGAAAAATAATATCTGATTTTAGAATCAGTTATTGAATCAATGTAAACAATTCCTGAATGAATATATTTAAACAGTGTTTAAATCAATTGCAATATGAATCCTGTATATCTGTATATTTCTACCATCGAGGAACAAGGTTAATTATGCCTTTACGGTAAAATTCTAAATGTTTGAACGCCAAGACGCATTTGAATGCTTTATCTGCATCTTCTTTGCGATATAATGGTCTTTTACTTCGAAAATTGGCAAGATGCTTGAATAATGGGTGAGAGATCAGGAGAATATAGTGGTTGTGACAAAGTCACGTATCCAAAATTGGCGATATTCTGCAGTGTCGTCCGAGCAATTTCATAAAGCAGAATTAACAAGTGCTGGGAGCATTTTGTTTAACTAAATGTGAATTTCAGCAAGTTGCTGACAGTAAATTTTGATAGTGTTGAACTGGTTAAATTCTAGAAAGCTTTAATTGATAACTCCAACGTCAAACAGACGCAATAATTTTCTATTCGTGCAATTTCCATTTTGGAAAGAGTTTGTGTGCTTCAAAGCATTGGGCCTATCGTTTACAGCACCCATAAAGGGTCCATGTTTCATCGCAAGTCGCTCGTCGATCAAGGAATGGATCATTCAAATTCCAGAGATGCAGCATCGAACACTATTCAAAACATCGAAGTCTTTGATATCCACTGAGTTCACGTGAAATCCATTTATCGACTTTCGTCATTTCTCAAGTTTTCGTGAGATGGACAATATTGTTGTTGAAATGCCGAAACCCATTATTGGAAATACTTCTTTGATACGACGACGTGTTATTTTTTTTTTTTTTTATACTAGTGTATTCCGATGTTCATTTCTGTGTGTACGAAACTCGGAGATCCGAACAAAAAAAAAAACATATTTCTAAACATGTATTTCTTGACTATCTATCTATCTATCTATCTATCTATCTATCTATCTATCTATCTATATTTATCTCTTTTCTCCCCTCTCTTTTTCTCTCTCTTTTATATATATATATATATATATATATATATATATATATATATAATGTTGGTGTTAATAAAACATTGCCCGTTGAGCTTTTTTAGCAGAGTTATTAAGTATATATTAATAAATGTACATATTATACCTCACTAATGGGGTATAATATATATATATATATATATATATATATATATATATATATATATATATATATATATATATATATATATAAACTAGCAGTAGAACCCGGCGTTGCCCGGGGATGTAACAATAAGAGATAGATCAAGTATCGACCATCATAAAGACTGAAAAATAAAATTGACAAAGATTATTGTTTAAGGTTGACAGACACGCATGTCTTAATTATTTTATTTTATATTTTTTTACGAATTGGTCAAAACCAAAATCAAACAAAAACATTGTTTTCAATCGATGAGTCTACCAATTGAATAGAAATTTATTATAAACAATTGTCTTGTAAATGGAATTTTTAAAGCATTCTGAATGTAAAAATAAAGAAAAAAGTGTGTAAGACAATAAGAAACACTACCTGCCGAAAAAAGTAAAGTTTTGTTGAAATCAGTTGAAAAATGTAGGAAATCCGATCTCATATATAGACGAACACACCCACACCACACACACAACCTGGGTTTTATAATAAGTATAACTCGATATGAGTTGTCCCCCTTTCATTCTCGCGATGCCTCTTAATCGTGTTTTCAAATTGATTTTGTGCAAATACAATTGTTTTTTTTCCAATTTTTGGGCGCTGTCAGAACCACCGCAATGTAATTTTACTCAGTCCTGTGAAGTTTTGTTGAAATAGGTTGAAAAATGTAGGAAATCCGATCCAATATATAAACGTACAGACACACACACACGCACACACACACACACACACACACACACACACACAACCTGCGTTTTATAACAAGTATGCTATATGTATATATATATATATATATATATATAGATGACGCATATATACGCTCCTGAAAAAATAAAATGTTGGTCGAGCTCTTTAGAGGGTAAAGTGGGAATATGTAAACAGTGACTGCTACTGCTGATGCAAAAGCCCTTCTATGGATTGAGCCCTCTGAGTCACTGGCATGTTGAGTTGATCGCTCTGGGGAAAAATTTCCGACTGATGGCAAATCGGTTGGGTTCCGATCCAGCCTTGAGGAAATTGGATGTTTAGCCACATTGGTGAGCTGTGATACAGCGAAACAGCCTGTTTGTGGATGACACACATACATACATGACTGTGTTGTGTTCATATGAAAATCGATCACGCGTGAGATGTCAGCATACTCGTGTAGTAACGTCGAGGGAGGTAACTAAGTTATTACGATGTCTGCTTGTTTTTTAATAAATATTTAAAGCTATTAGCTAAAATTTATGTATTTTTAAACTATCTACTGTAAATGTTTTAAAACGTTCGTGCAATATTCATAATTATTTTTATTAAGGGTTGTTTTCAAATTTTAATATAGATTCCTTCAAGATTGGTTTTCTATAATTTTCATGAAAAAGTATACATGTATTTTCAACAAGAATTTTTCTAAATTGCGAATGTGGACCGGCATGCTGCTGTAAATGTTTAGAAATGTTAGATGCATCATTCAAATGAATAAATATATATAAATTTTAATTTTCATTTTAAAACGGCAATTAAAGCCACTAAGACACAATGATTAAATTGATATATTGAATATAAATGAAAGTACTTTTAATTTTATTTTTTTTACTAGGATCGGTGGATTGATATAGTATTTGTTAGTTTTTAGGATATTTTCATTCTGTAAATAATTATAAATTTTAATCATTTCATTAATTGATTAGGCAATAAAGATTATTTGAACAAGGATTTTGATTCTGATTGAATATGAGAAATGAAAATTTGTTCATCGGGAATATAATTAGACGATAATTATTGAATAAGAATTTGTTTAAATGACTTTAAGATTGCGTACATATAAAATATGTTAAATTTGGATGATTTAATTTTAAGCAAGGGTTTAAAGCCACTAAGACACAAATTGCTATTTTATATAGTAATTTGATATGAATTCTCATAGTTAAGGAATGGAGAAAAAAGATGTTAAAGTTTTTTTTATATACAGAGTTTAAATTTATTATTATTAGTGTTTATCAATATATCTAGAAAAGGAATTTTATTACTATTACTAAGTTTGTATGTAAATTTAAGAACGGAATTATTGACCAAGATCAGGATATCATCGACATATCTTATGTAGATGGAGGTTTTTTCTTAATTTATTAAATATATTATTTTCGAGACTAGACATAGAAATTACTAAAACGTGGGACCAGAATTGACTCACAGAAAACCACCCATACATATATATTTTTTTGCGATCTTAGAATGGACTTCAGTAGTTAACAGTATAAGTTTAAGATCAACACAATAAATTTGTCTTTGATAAAATAAGAGCCTGATAGAACAAGACCCTGAAAATGACATTTTTCTAATGTCGAATTATACATTCTCTCAGATGATATATTATGTTGGTTTTCCAGTTAGAATACATCAGTTTCTTAAAATGTAAATAATTAGTCACCAATTCAAACTTTACCAGGGAGGAGTTATTGATATTCATTTGTTTTAAATTGGTTGTTTTGTATTTTGTATAATATATGATTATATATATCAATTTAATGTCCCTTGCGAGAATGTATCGCCGCCAGAAAAAAAAAAACAAATATATAATTGGATATTCCGACAAATAAATATCAAAACGTTTTGAATATGTATTTGTCTATGTCGAGAGATTCACTGGAGATAGACGTTTATTAGTTGCATTTTTTGATTATTCAAAGGTACAAATACTCAAAAAAACACAACAAAATTCGAAAATAAAACAACAGAAATATTTTTTTTCTTAAAATTGAAGCCGATATGTTTTAGAATCAGGTTTACTGAAAAAACTGAACAGTTGACATTTAAGATGTCTTAAAAAAAATTAGCAATTATTTTGTTACGTTCTAATGAACATTAAAGCAAAACTGCCATCCGTTGCATTTAAGTGCAAAAAGAAAAAAATCAGTAATGGAGGACTAAACATAGTTTTTGCCTTAACAGTTGCACCACGATGATGATTTTCTCATAAAGGTCAACTGCTGATGTACTAATCATAATTGCGGGAAAGAGAGGATCATTTTCTAGAGAATAAAAATTTAATCATAAAATGCTTCTTTGGACATCTTTTTCTTTTTTTGACAAGTAATAAAATTTCTTCTTAAAAATGAAAATCTGATGTTTCTCCGGGAACATTTTATCTTTTTTTTCCTCTCAATTTAAAGAAATGAAATTTGTTTTGGGCCAATTTAAAAAATTACCAGTCTGGCCTCAAACTTTTTCTATTTTGTATGTCCCCGGGCGTGTGTTTGGTCCTGTGTGTTTGTGTGTGTGTGTGTGTGTGTGTGATTACATCAGGTATTAACTTGGCATTTTTTCGAGATATTCGAAATGGCCATTTTGCCCATTTCCAGAACAAAGGCTGATCAGTCAACAAGTTATTCTGTAGTAGTATTTTGACGTAGAAAACGTCACCAAAACTTTAAAAAAAAATTCTCCATTAATAATCTTCAAACCTATGCCTTCCATCAGCATATTAAATATCATCCAGGACACAATGATAGTTGCACCTTCAAAACACAGATGACAGCAGATGAAAAATGGTTTACTGATTTACGGTAGTCATTGCTGTAATATCAGTTAAACATTGTTGACTAATTTTCTCTCAAGGTCATTCTTTTGTTATTTGATTTATTCGTTCCAGAAAAAAATAGAATATTGTTTTAATATTTTATGTCCCAAGAAAGGAAATAATTTGAACTAAGACTAAAGGTTCACCGCTTATTAAGCTAAGAGAACAATAACGGTACATGAATAACGATAACGATTGACGTTGCATTAAGATTTTTGAAGATCAATGTTGTAGTCCAAAGCGTCGGTTGGAAAGAATTCTGCGAGAGACTAAACTGTTGACTTATGGTCATATCTCCATTTCATTTATGAAAATAATGAAACCTAACTGCCAATCTAGTGACTGGGAACACATTGTTACGTGGTATTCAATTATAGGAATATATTCATGGATTTGAGATAGATCCAAAGAAGAATAGAACCATTAGATTCCTTTGCTCCAATCTGGCGGCTCTTAAGTGTCACTTGCAGAAATGCCGAAGGAAGTTGTCATCTTTTATGACGTTTTTTATCAAATTGAAAACGGTGATTTTTAAATAAAGCTTTAAGCACCGCAGTTTGTGAAATTTAGCGCAATGCACTGGAATGGGGTCGCCTTGATCATATTTTATAGATGAGTATACATAGTGGGGATAAGTAATCTGAAAGTAAAAGAACAAAATTTTCTCCCAAGTGCTCAAGTGAATAGGACCCAGATAAAACTTTCAAAACCAACCATCTGGAATTGGGCAAAAAATTTAGTGATGGAACCTCATTATTTATTTAATTTTAATCATTTTGCCCCTTTCAAGGCGGTAATGTTTTTGCAGAAAATTTCAGGGGACCCTGAAAAATATTGATAGTGGATTTACTGCCTTGGTTAGGGTTAACACCGACTTAAAACACCAAAAACCAAATAAAGCATGCATTATACGTTGGTTCAAATTTTGTAAAGATTTCAAGAAAAGGAAGAACCCCTCACAATTTTGGATTTTGCAACAAAATTCTGCTTATTTTCAAGTCACATATTTGTATTTCGCTGTTTCAACAGAAAAATTAAAACTTTATAAATCTTAATCAATAAAATGCAATTTCTTTTGATGCTACACATTCAGGAATTGATTTATTTGTATGTTTCTTCAAATTTATAATTGATTTTATTCAAGATATATGTGCATTAAGTTTTGAACTTTATTCAAGTCGAGATGCCAGTTTAATCAATTATATTTAATTTTATTCTTTGAATTGTCAAGAATTTTTAGATGTTAGATATTATATAAAATGGTGAGAATATTTGATGTAATTCCGAAAAATAAAGCCTAACCAAAATCATTTAATAGGTATGTTAGAAAAAGCTATTTTTTTTAGAAAATAAATTGTACAGATGGATTCTGCATTTTTTAAATAACATTATCATTCAGTAGTCTCCTTTGATATACTGATTAATTATGTTGTTTCGCTTGATATATTTTGATGGCTTTCAGGAAATTCTACAATGTCGTTGTTAAATGTTTTTTTTTTTTTTTTTTCAAAATTTGCCGACAATAATCCATAAAAAACTCAGGATGTGGTAAAATAACATTAAAATATACAGAACCTCGGTGTCTAAAACAGAGTAACAGATTTAACATCATAGACGAATCAAGATAGAACAGGTTATTTAGTATGGTTTCTTTAATTCCCTTTTTCAAACAAAAAAAAAAAATTCAAACGCATTTTTGTAAAAATTATTCTAGCGTTTTACATGGCGTCTTCAGAAAGACTTTCAAAGAGTTGGAGAGTGGAAAACTTGGAGAGATGAATCAACAGGAGATAACTGATAACTGACATTCTTTAGACATGGCACGTGAAACTAGAACTGTCTACAGCAGCGAGCGAAATAAAAGTTTCAGTTCGACATTCCAACCACCTAAATAAGGCCGGAGCCTACAAAGACCGAAATGTTTTAATAAATATAGCAACAAAGATGAGGACAATAGTCCGAATAATGTAAATATTGTACATAATACCTCGTTTCAAAAATATAGACAGATACTGAAGGATCGGTTAATAAATATATCAACAAAGATGAGGACAATAGTCCGAATAAAATTAAAAATTGTACATAATAATATCGTTTCAAAAATATAGACAGATACTGAAGGATCGGTTAATAAATATTGCAACATAGGAAATAGTCCGAATAATGTAAATATTGACAAAATACATCGTTTCAAAAATATTGACAGAAACTGTACATAATATTGTTACATAAATATTGACAACAAAGATGAGGACAATAGTCCGAATAATGTAAATATTGTACATAATACCTGACAAAAATATAGACAGATATTGACAGGAATTGTTAATAAATATTGCAACAAAGATGAGGACAATATTGTACATAATATTGTAAATATAATATTGACATACTCGTGACAAAAAACTAGACATAATATTGAATCAACATAATAATATAGCAACATAATATTGACATCCGAAAACTGTACATAATATTGTACATATTGACATCGTTTCAAAATATTGTACATAATATTGACATTAAACTGTACATAAATATTGTAATAAAGATGACACAAATAGTCATAATATTGTAAATATTGTGACATAAACTGTACATAATATTGACAAAATACTGACAGATACTGTACATAATATTGACATAAAACTGTACATTAAAGATGGACATAATATTGACGAAAAATACAAATATTGTACATAATATTCGTTTCAAACTGTACATAATATTGATACTGAAGGATTGACATAAAACTGTACATAATATGAGGACAATAGTTGAATAAATACATAATATTGACATAATAAACTGTACAAAATATAGACAGATACTGAAGGAAATATTAAATAATAACATTAAACATGAGGATAATAGTCCGAATAATGTAAATATTGTACATAATACCTCGTTTCAAAAATATAGACAGATACTGAAGGATCGGTTAATATTGACATTAAACTGTACAAAGATGAGGACAATATATTGACATAAACTGTACATAATATTGTACATAAATATTGACATTAAAAAAATATAGACAGATACTGAAGGATCGGTTAATAAAATAGCAACAAAGATGAGGACAATAGTCCGAATAATGTAAATATTGTACATAATATTGACAAAAAATAGACAGATACTGAAGGATCGGACAATAAATATAGCAACAAAGATGAGAGGACAATAGTCCGAATAATGTAAATATTGTACATAATACCTCGTTTCAAAAATATAGACAGATTTGAAGGATCGGTTAATAAATATAATATTGACACAAAGATGAGGACAATAGTCCGAATAACATAAAACTGTACATAATACCTCGTTTCAAAAATTTGACAGATCAAAAGGATCGGTTAATAAATATAGTACAACAAAGATGAGGACAATAAACCGAATAATAATATTGTACATAATACCTCGTTTCAAAATATAGACAGATACTGAAGGATCGGTTAATAAATATGGCAACAAAGATTGGGACAATAGTCCGAATAATGTAAATATTATTACATAATACCTCGTTTCAAAAATATAGACAGATACTGAAGGATCGGTTAATAAATATAGCAACAAAGATGAGGACAATAGTCCGAATAATGTAAATATTGTACATAATACCTCGTTTCAAAAATATAGACAGATACTGAAGGATCGGTTAATAAATATGGCAACAAAGATGAGGACAATAGTCCGAATAATGTAAATATTGTACATAATACCTCGTTTCAAAAATATAGACAGATACTGAAGGATCGGTTAATAAATATAGCAACAAAGATGAGGACAATAGTCCGAATAATGTAAATATTGTACATAATACCTCGTTTCAAAAATATAGACAGATACTGAAGGATCGGTTAATAAATATGGCAACAAAGATGAGGACAATAGTCCGAATAATGTAAATATTGTACATAATACCTCGTTTCAAAAATATAGACAGATACTGAAGGATCGGTTAATAAATATGGCAACAAAGATGAGGACAATAGTCCAAATAATGTAAATAATGTACATAATACCTCGTTTAAAAAATATAGACAGATACTGAAGTCTTCAAATATTTACACCTTTACTAATGCACTTTGATGTTGTCCATGCCTCTTTGTCATAGTTAAGATTTTGATATTAATTATATTTGTACATATTCAGACATGGTTTCGTATGCTATCAGGTGTTCCTTAAAAGACGTTGTTTTCTGGCACGAACTTTTGTCCTTCCTTAAAAAATTTTTAAAAAATAATAAATTATGACTTATGGTTATTTCAAATCGTCTTTCTTTAAAACTCGTTATTCTATGACGTAAAGTTATTTGAATTCGGTCAGTTATGTGCCATGAGAGATATACGCTTAAGCGATCATGTATCTTTCGATACATGGCTGACGAGGCAGATTTAAAAAAAAAAAAACTTATTTTATGACTTATGGTTATTTGAAATCGTCTTTCCTTAAACAAGTTATTTTATAGTATAAATTATTTGAATTCGGTAAATTATGTCCCATGCGTGATACACGCTTAGGCGATCATGTATCTTTCGATACATGACTGACGAGGCAGATTTTTTCCACAGTAAGTTGCCATTTTCTTTAGCGGTAGATCAGTTGTCATCCAAGGATACAGAACCCGGTCTGTCCTGCTATTTACCCATAGCTAGTGTGGGGGGGGGAGCAAATAATTCATACCTTTCCCAAGTGAATGTAATTGGACTGGAATTCGAACCCGACTCTCCCGATTACTCACTCTGAGACGTAATCCATTACTCAACGGTGCCTCCTATTTGAATTAGCGCTTCATTAAAAGATTATACTATATCTGAACTCATATATTTGCTATTCGTGGTGCAGTAATACCTGAATGAGAAATCGAGCGGAGTGCGAAATCAAGTCGAGTTCGTTATATTCATTTACATACAAATTATCATTGGGAAAATTATGAATATACCCGCCAAACACCAAACTATGGGTAAATAGCAGGAGAAAATAAACATTTTTGTTTTCGTTTTCAACAAGTCTAGGGGAAGGAAAGCTTTGATTTGAAACCAGCCTATCTTTCCGAAGACACCTCTCGTGCCCCTACGGCCCTCAAGGTTTAAGAGGCACGTGATCATTTCCAGCCGCCCACATCATAGGTGGAATGTGGCACAAGGTCGTCTGCTTTGAGAATGTGGGAACCCATAAATATAGGTCAACGTCAAAAACTGCCTGGTCCCTGACGTCAGTAACTTCGAACGCTCGTTCTTTACTAACACGGCTGGCCCGACTCAATCAGGGATCCTTCCCACGATGGTCAGTACTGGCGCCGGTCAAATGATGGTTATCTTTTGACCACTTCGTTCCTTCATCTGCTAGGCCCCACGTTGTGTTCTGTGATCAGAGAGCAGTGAAGATTGGATTTTAGTCCGTACTTGAGCGCTGAATTGAACTGTGGCTGAACCGTGCTACAAAAACAGAAATAACGCTTCCGCTGGTGGAAATACAACTAATATAATAAATAACGCAGAAAGTCGCTGGATTAATTTTCAACTGGATTATATAATAGTTAATACAACAAAATTAATCCTTCCTGTTAAAATCTGTATCATGATAGAGATTTTAACAGGAAGGATTAATTTGTCCTATGCTTCTAAATCTTGGAGCAAGTAAAAATAGTCCCAGATGTTCGACGGGAATTCTCTTGGCAGCAGATCACGAGGGGTTAATAAACTCCTCCACCACTGATGCCTCGTCTTTTCTGCGTCTCTAGCTTCAGTTCCTGCCTTCATATAAGCATTTGATTTTATGTATTTCGACCGACTCTTACCGCACGTCAAAACTCATTAATTATTCATAAATTAATTATTTCCTCCAAACCTAGAGATACAACACCGACCTTCAAACAAAGCGGTCAGCTATTCCTCAACAATACATACTTTGACAACAAACTCTGTTTAACATTCTTTTTGAGAATCGGTCTCTTAACCAAAACAATGTTTTTTTTTTCTTTAACAAACATTTGGGTACAAAAATTATCTCTATTTTCATTGACGTCAAAGAATTAATTTTTGTTGACGACTTGTAAAATGACCGGCTGAAAATCTCATTCTTTACCTTTCGGCTTTAGGAATAATAACTCAATTCTCTTCTCGGCTGTCAGTCAACACACGAAAGCTATTCAAGACATTTTTTTCCGATAAAAACTTTTTTTGCTTTTTTAAAAATTATTTCTGCCGTCAAAAAATTTTCATTGTTGCTGACTTTTCAATATGACCGAAATAATTTGCTGCAGATTCCGAAGTGTTTACATTCCCGGCTTGGCAATTGTTTCAGCTTATATTTTACATTTCTCAAATTTCAGATTGCTTCTATCACCGGCCTTGAAATAATAATTCCATTTGCTTGGTTATCAGAAAACAAAAACAAAAAAACAATTAAAAACAACTCTTTTTTTTTTTTTCGTTTCATATTTCAATTCATGTTTTCACCTTAATGTTTTTCAACCCATTCAATTATCCAATTCCCATACAAGGTTTTCATAGTAACCCTTTTAATCTGAATTTCATACTACGATTGTCGAAACAGTGTCACAATATGCGGACCCGGCTACCCATTAAAAAATAACGTGTATAAATAAGATATAATATCGTGTTAAAATAATATATATATATATATATATATATATATATATATATATATATATATATATATATATACGCATATATATTGAATGTATGTATATATATATTCATATATATATACGTATATATATTGAATATATGTATATATATATTTATATATATATATACTCATATATATTGAATATATATATATATATATATATATATATATATATACATATATATTCATATATATATATATTCATATATATATATATATATTTAATACTTCTAGACTCGATGAATTACTTAATTATGATATATATATATATATATATATATATATATATATATATATATATATATATATATATATATATACAACTAGCCTACTTGTTTCCTGTATGAAAAACAACTATTACCATTACTACATATTCTCTTTGTGGCGTCTCCCTCTAAGATGTGGATGATGATAGCTCTCCATAACTTCCTGTAATTTGAAGCACTTATCAAATTTTGCTTGAGAGAAGAAGAATACATTTTCATATGCTATGCTGGCATAAAAGTTTATGTTAAGCATATTCCTTAAAAAGAATCGAGATCTCAGGTTTGTGGCGTGTTTGTCTTAAAATAAATTGACCTTCATACCTGCCGTGCCATAATAGCTAAAGGGTAAATTCTCCGACTGATAAATCAGTCAGGTTTCGATCCCGGTTTGACGCAGTCGGAAGTCTAGTCACACCTTTGAGCAGTGAAACAGCAAAACAGTGTGTCTAGGGATGAAGAACGTTCATAAATATTCCTTAAGCAAACCTAGAAAGTCAAGGTAAATTATAAAGGATACTAATTGATGTAATTTAATGCCTAATAAACAAAAATGAGTAACTGCTTATTTTGTTTACTATTTCCATTATTCGGACTAGTCCTCATCGTTGTTGCCATATTTATTATAACGTTTCGGCTGTTGTACGCTCCGGCTTTCTTCGGGTGGTTGGAATGTCGAATTGAACCCTTCATTTGGCTCACTGGGGTAGACTGTTCTAGTTCCACGTGCCAAAGAGTGTGAGTTCAATATCCGGTTTAAGCAGTGGAGAACTTGGAGAAGGGAATTAGCAGCAGATAACTGATAACTGACATCCATTAAAAATGGCATGAGAAACTAGAACAGTCTACACCAGTGAGAAAAATAAAGGGTTCAGTTCGACATTTCAACCACCTGAAGAAAGCCGGAGCGCACAACGGCCGAAACGTTATAATAGATATGGCGACAAACATGAGGACAATAGTCCGAATAATGTAAATAGTGTCTCATCTCAGAATTATAGACAGATGCTGATTTTGTTGCTGTTGATGTTTTCTATTCATAATGCAATTATTATTTTATTTTAATTTGATAAATATTTATTTATTTATATATTTTAAGTACTGTACGTTTTAGAATAAAACTGTTTTCTTTTCATTTAAAAAAAAATATACGGTCATGTATATTGGTTTGAGAAAGGAGTGTATAATTTAAGAAAGGGTATCTTATAAAAATCTGTTGCACTGATTTATATTTTGGGGAGATTTGATAGTTGCCCGTTCAAGAATTTTCCGTTTAAGTTGCTTTCTTTTTTAATAAGTAGCGCATTCTTTCCATCGATGTTGTTTTTAAAATTATTTCTATGTATGACTAATGCATTTGATAAATTGTTATATATAATGATCCTTTATGTGTTCATGCTGAGACATAGATATATTTTTAATTCCTGAAGGCGACCAAGGTTCGTAGTTGATATTATCCGAGTTGATTTTTTTTTATAAAGAGGGCGTCTATTATCTTATGACATTTCTTTACAGTTAGAGGCGTATATTATATTTGCGTTTGCAACGAGTGCGTGATTGTTTTCTACTTTTTTTTTATGTTAATTGAAATTTAATTTAAGCTTTGATCTTAAGAGATGTAAGATAGATACGTTTAAATAAACGAACTGTGATATGCTCCCCGTAATTATTCCTGATTTTTTTTTAAAAATCAGTAACGCAGTTCCCTAAGGGCTATTGGAATTATCAAGACAATTTCTATATACACCATATCACCACAAGAAAAGCACGTTAATTCTTGATAGATTATATTGTCAGTCATTTTCATGAAGCATTTATTAGACAGGAATGCTGCTAAAATGCACAAGTGTCAAACCATGTCTGATGAAATGGCGGGTTCTGCTGGAAATGGATACCCAGGTTCGAATCCTGGTGGTAGGCACATTTACTTTGAGTTTTCTCTGGTGCACAGCTCTGTGGAATAAATAAAAATAAACATCGCAACTAATCAAATACGGGTATCTACTAAAAAATAACCTTCGAAGTATATATATATATATATATATATATATATATATATATATATATATATATATATACTCTTGATGATAAAAAAACAGACAGGATGACATGTTCTCATATAAGGAAGCCAGTATCGACAGGAAGAAAATTAGAAATCTACACCTAACACTTAACCTATATTTACACTTTGCCATCTTAAATTAGACTTGAATCCTGATTCGTCAAAAAGGCACTATTTTAAAATTTTGTAATCACTTTCCCTCTCCAACTTAAATTATATAATACTATTTGGCTTTAAAAAAAAGTAAATCATTTTTTATGAAAGTTATTTAACATCGCTTGAGAATCGAATAAAAACTTTAATTTAATTAATCGAAAATTTAGTTTTTAGTTTCGAATCATGGTAATTTCTGTATCGCCATGAATACATATTTTTATATATTAATATTATAATATTATACACTAATGTGTATCGAGCTCTGGTTTTAAAAATAAAGGCTAAAGAACTGAGGATTATGAATATATTTCTTCTTTTTCTTTTGATATATATATATATATATATATATATATATATATATATATATATATGTATGTATGTATGTATGTATGTATGTATGTATGTATGTATACTAAATAAAACTAAACTAGCGAATAAAGAACGGCCTACCTCCACCCTCAATCTTTCTTTCTCTAATATTCGTGATATCCGTTCCAACTTCTCCTAGAATGGCCGCTAGATATCTTTGCCCACTGTGAAACCAACTAGAATTCTTCCATCGCTGCGAATTAATTCTTGGTTCTAGTGTATCTTCCCCTTTGCCGAGAAAAGTCCAACATTCACATGCATTGCCTTGGTATTTACATCCGGGAAAATCTTTTGATAGCCAGGGAATTTTCTCTCGAGGCCGCTGAGTACACTTTCATTCATCTTCCGTCTTTTACTACTGAACTCTGTCAGCTATACCTTCTTCCTTTATCGCTCCTCCTCTTCTTAAGACTGCAGTATATTTGATGCAATATCTGACAGTATAGAAAAGGAACTTTCTCTCCATCCATCTTCGAATATCATTCTCTTCGATTACATCAATGCTTGGCATTCTAATGGTACTGATGTTGCTGGTATACAGACATACTTTTTCCATTGCCTCACACAAATCGTGGACTTCGCTACTTGTTTCCCTGGCCCAGCCGAGCAACAGGATTCTCTCTCGATCTATTTCTTACCCGCTCTCCCAAATCTTGCCAAGCTTCACAATACTATCCTATTGGTAATTGGAACCACTCTGTGGTAGCTATTGATATCTCTTTCCCAACATCATCAAACGGGACACCCCCATACATATAACCAATTTCTGATACCATCACGCTGATTGGACCTCATTTCGGGATTTTCTTCGTGACGCCTCTTGGACTGATACCTTCAACCTCCCAATTGAAAATTGCGTCACTGAGGTTACTTCTTGGCTCAAAGCTGGCATTGAAGCTTTCATCCCTTCTTGGAAATACCAGATGAAACCACAATCATTTCCATGGTTCACGCCAGCATGCTCGGCCACCATAGCACAGAGGAAGCATGCTGTAGCATCGTAACTATTCTTATCATAACAGGTGCGTATTTATAACTGTTATTAACAAATGTAAGCGAGTCCTTGAAAGAGCTACGTCACTGCTAGCTGAGAGAATAATATGGTACTAAAAATGTGCAAAGTCTCTATTCTCCCCACTTCAATCGATTTGAGGTGTCATCATCTTCTGCTGCTAAAGCTGAATATAAAATTTCAAATTCATTGTCAATCGCTATCTACTGTCCTCCTGAATGTTCTGTTCTCTTTTTACTCATTACTAATATTTCTGGTCCTAATTCCCCCACACCCTGTAACCCCTTGCGTGCTTATAGTTGTACTGACCTGCTTGGGGTGATACCGATAAAAAATAAATCAGTGTTAGATAAAGAGCGAAGCGTTAAATCTATAAACGTTTGCCATTGTTCCTTATGCTATCATTTTAATATATATATATATATATATATATATATATATATATATATATATATATATATATATATATATATATTAGTAGTAGTAGTAGTAGTAGTAGTAATCTTATAAGTATAAGAAATTATACTCTTCCGGAAAAACTCTGGTATCTTGATTTGCGAAAAAAAGGTATAAAAAGAAAGAAAGAACCAAGAACATGTACGTTAGCCGAAAGTAATCGTCTAGTCCAAAGCCCAAAGAAAAAATAGACCAATACGAGTAAGCAAAATAACTAAATAAAGTGCTCAATACATTAAGTAGAGCAGACCTAGTTAAACCTAAAGAGCCAGATAAACCTACAAGGTTTCACCCAAGCGGATCTTCCTGATGTTCCGCTTAGGTGAAACTTTTTGGTATGTTTGTCTGGCTCTCTAGGTTTAACTTCATATTGTCATCCACATGTCATTATATATATATATATATAGGTTTTATATATATATATATATATATATATATATATATATATATATATATATATATATATGTGTGTGTCTGTGTGTGTGTGTGTATATACACACACACACAAACAACTGACGCAAATGTAAGAAGAAAGACAATTATATACAAATTCTAACGTTTCCAGCATTAATTCAAAACAAATCTCAATACCGATAGTAGAGCAATAATTATTTATTATAATTTTTCATATGGTTCTCACCAGTCAAGGTGCAACTAAATGCACCGAAACGAAGTATATATATATATATAAACTATATTATGGTATATAATTATATATTATATATATATAAAAATATGTTATGCTGTTTAGTCATTATATAGAGTAATTCGGTCTTTGCTAACCAGACACTTTATTGTTGCTGAATGGTGAACAGCACATAATATCTTTGGCGTTACATGTTCGAATCCTGTCAGAGCGACACATCTTTTCGTCCCGAAATTCTCGAATATTCAGTCCAGTATATATAATTATAACATACAAAACGAAATATATATATATATATATATATATATATATATATATATATGTGTGTGTGTGTGTGTGTGTGTGTGTTGGGTGTGTGTGTGTGCGTGTGTCTGTGTGTATCATTGAAAAGTAAGTAAGTGAAAGACACGTGGGAAAAAGCAGAGGGACGCGTTTCGTTCCAATGAGGAAATTCTTCAGATTAAGGACGTTACATTGTTTTATTTAAAAATGTCATATCGTGTCAGATTTTGATAATTTTTATGTTTTTGCTTTCATAACTTCAACTAGCATAAAGAAATTACCCATGAAAACATTCGAAACTGAGGAAAGAACGAAAATCCATGCAAATGGAAATAAGCTTTTGTCACACATTCAATATATTGATTATCCAATGTCTGAAATTGGACTGAGTAATTTAAGCATTTTTATGTCAGCTGCAGCTTCTATAGAATTTGCATTCTGTAATGTTACAGGTTCAAATTGTCTCTCAGAATGCAACGCAAGGACATCTGAAACATCTTCAACTGGCTAGAGAGATATCCCTGTTTTTTGTTTAACAGAGTCTTGCAATACAATTCATCTGCAAACAGCCTGTTTTTGCTATTCCTTATTGTGACAAGTCACCTACCGAGTTATGTTGTCTAAAATTTTGAATTTACCAATGAATGATGAAATCTAGCGGTGAATGTATCGATATTATGTACTGAGTACAAAATAAGGAACTTTTTAAATTCAAAATAAAATTCCACGATTTTTTGTTCTTTGATTTGTTGTGAATTTTTCCCCGAGTAACAAGTCCTGAAAAAATATGAAAAAAAATTATGATAAATCTGAGATGTTATGACATTTTTAAATATTTAGGTGATTTTTTGTTAGAACTTATATATTAAAGTGACGATGGAATGTAATAGCAATTCAACAAAATTTTTGAAATTTTACATAGAGACGTTTTTGATACTGAGAGGCCCAGCGTTAAAGTGTAATTCCATCCTATTTCTACGCCTTCTATTTTATTCATACTCTTATCGTGATTGTTTGTAAAAATACCACATCGTGTTTATATGTAGTTATTTTAAAGATGAAGAAAATAGAGAAAGATTATTGAAAAAATTTACCAAAGGGTTTCGAATATATATATATATATATATATATATATATATATATATATATATATATATATATATATATATGAGTTTTCTAAAGATAGAAAGAGAATTGCATATAATTCTACAGAGAGTCAAGAATTTCTTTTTACGCATTTGCATGAAAATATATGTAAGTGTATACAGATATGTATATTGTAGCTATATATATATATATATATATATATATATATATATATTTCTAATGTAAAATATATGTATGTAATGTATATATATATATGAACAATGTAAACAAATATCATTATGAATATATACACTTATGATTTATATATATATATATATATATATATATATATATATATATATATATATATAGATAGATAGATAGATAGATAGATAGATAGATAGACAGATGTGTACCTGTGTACACCTATGTAACGATATAAAATATAGAGATGAACTGATATGCATCGATGGAAAAGTCGTTTCATCATATATATATATATATATATATATATATATATATATATATATATATATATATATATATATAGATACATATACATTACATTACATACATATATATTCTGCGTATATACGAATGTTTATGAAGAAAAGTATTTATATTTATTATCATAGAATATATATACGTTTAATATATATATAAATGCATATTGACATATATAAATCTAAATACAATTTCATGCGTGTGTCTTATACATACATATATATATATATATATAATATATATATTTATATATATATATATATATATATATATATATATATATATATATATCCCTATACCCATTTCTTGGTATTATAAGTATTGTATATGCATATATATATATATATATATATATATATATATATAGAGAGAGAGAGAGAGAGTGATAGAATATATGCATTTTCAAATATGTACATTTCAGTTTATATTTGTATATATGCATAATCTGTGAAATTGATCTACTCAGATGCATATACGTAAAATTTTATTTATCATATATATATATATATATATATATATTCATTACATATATATATATATACACGCACCTCTATCTAATTATATATATATATATATATATATATATATATATATGTAAACATCCTCTGCACACTGGTTGAAACAAAGTGTAGTTATTTCCTTTTGATCCTTTCCAATAATCTACTTGCAGAAATAACAGTGCCAAAGGCTGAAATTTTCTCGCTTTTCATCTCCCTTCTTGAATTAGAAATAAAAACAAGTAAAAAGTTCTGTGTCAGCAAAACAAAATGGGAATTGCAGGCAAACGCTCTCGTGTCGATTTTATTCTTCATATTTTCCCGCCACATTTTAGACGCCATTTTATTATTTGTTTATATGCTGTGCCGTCCATTTTTTTTTTGTTGTTCTTCACCCTGAAAAGCTTAACGGAACCGAGGCAAACTAAGATGGATGCCCATAATCTATGTATATTAATCGACATCTATCTATCTATCTATCTATCTATCTATCTATCTATCTATCTATCTATCTCAGTCTGTTCACATCTCTCTCTCTCTTTTCTGTATATATATATATATATATATATATATATATATATATATATATATATATATACATTGCTTTTGTGCATATGTGCATGTAAGCGTGAATATATGCGTTAGTGTGTATGTTTAAAACAATGGAGCATTTATTTATTTGTAAATACGGTCGTTTGTATTCAACGGAATCAGATCATCTTGTGTCAAGTTACCAGACTTTTACAGATTGAGAAAACACTATGCGAGCGCTAAAAAAGAAAAAAAAAGTAAGAAGTATAATATACATTTTCTCTTGTGCAATATATAGATTTTACTCCCCAAAGTTCTATGAATAGCAGCAGATTGTAATTTAAAGCCACATCTATTCAGAAGTCAAAGCAGAAGGAGTTTGAAAATCAGTCGTCTTGGCAAATACATGTGAAATCAGATAAATATATACAAAAATAAAAAGTAGTTGCAGAAGTTAACAACAAAAAATAAACGCTTCTTCATTCATTATATATTGATGTTGTATAATGCTCATCAGTTAGAATTCATTGGACAAGTAAAGACTGAAAGGTTTTTCCTTTTGCAGATCGCTGTAAAAAATTATTTCGACTTGAGGCATACCATTTAAGGATTAACGTATAAACTCGATTGTACAAGGATTACAGTATATACTCGAGTAGAGTGCGAGGTTTTATGACAACTTTTACGTATAAAATAGGGTTTCGCACTATACACATGTAATTTTTCCAACTTTTTAAAATTATGCATATTCGGTGAGCTGTTGCACCATACACAAATATTATTTTTCTGAAGAGGTTAAATATTCATGCCAAAAAATCAGGGGTCGTTCTATACATGTAATCGGCTTATACACGAGTATATATGGTAATAATAATAATAATAATATGTTTTCAAGAGTACAGACCACACCTTACGAAGGGCTTTATCTATGCAAATTTTTTTTCTTATATTTAATTGCTTGGTGGAAAATGTAATGCCATTTCTGACCTTAGGTCTCTGGGCGCGACACGGAAAAAATGAGTACACACAGAAAGCAAAGGAAATATAATAATAATAATAATAATAATAACAACAACAACAAGCCAAATCCCTGTCTGGTGAATATTTCTCTTAATAATAACCTAAAAATACTTCAGTCAAGGGTGTTATTTTATTTATAGTAACTTGATGTTTGGGTTGTGCCTTACTCGGATTTCGTCGTTCGATAATCTGCGTCTGAAAGATGGCGATTTTATCGCGGTCGCCATCGTGACTCGGCCTTTTTTTTTTGCTAAAATCAAAGAGTAGTATCTGTTCTTATCAGCTTGATCAGATTCTCTATCTCCACTTATTTCTTTCTTTCTTTCTTTCTTTCTTTCTTTTTCTCTCGGAAACCACGCGATCAAAACGGAATAGTTCATTATTTATGAGGCATTGACAGGAAGCAAACGTCGTACGAAGTAATGAAGGATGGGGGCAAGCACAATTACAATAGGAGTATAATAATAATAATAATAATAAGAATAAGAAGAAGAAGAAGAAGAAGAAGAAGAAGAATATAATGTAGCCTATACGAGGATTCTAATCTTAACTGATTAGATATTTTATAATGTATGCTGTATCTGGCTCAATAAAGATATTACTGGTAATGTTACTCGTAATGTCAGAGGCGACAGGCTGTTTCATGCTAGATGCAATCACGATTGTTCACATTTAAATTTATATTTATATATGTGTGTGTATGCATTCATATATATATATATGTGTGTGTGTGTATGTATCTATATATGTGTGTGTGTGTGTGTATGCATCTATATATGTGTGTGAGTGAAAGTATCTATATGGATTAGTTTTCTCAAGATAGAGAAGTATGCATCTGTATAATTTTATATACAGTCCAGAATGAATTTCTATTTACGTATTTGCATACATAACAGCAAACATTCGGCTTTCATTGACGGAATTGTGACAAATACTTTCAATTGACATTTGGAAAAGCTTCCTCTTAAACCATTTTCTCAGGAAAAATAGCTTTCTCACGTTCGCAATATGCTGTCTCTCTTTCTATCTTGATGGCGGTTTCCTTACTAACCTTTTGCTTGATACAGTGCGGAAAGTCAACATCTTCCTTATGTTCTCTTCGCCTTACATGTTTTATCAATTTAAATTTCTGCTGGTATTTTCCAGTCTTCATAGGAATTCGTTTCTGTTATTTGGTCGTGTTCTTTGTTTTTGAGACTTTTAGCGTCACTCCATTTCGAAGAAATATGAGCTTACAGCCACATCACGTTGAATTGCCGCTTCTCGTGTGATCACCGAAGTTAAGCAACGCAGAACTTGGTCAGTACCTAGAAGGGTGGCCACTTGGGAATACGAGGTAAACTTGGATGGGCGTGTGGTGTAATGACTAACGGATCGGAATTGTAAGTGGGAGGGCCGAGTTCCAATTCTATTACGCGAAACCCTTAAGGGAAAGGTATGAATGTATCTTTTCTCACATCAGCTGTGTGTTAAATAGAGACTTGTAATCATAATTGTTTGAAGACATTAACATGTATGCTGTATCTGGGTCAATAAAAATATTAATGGCAATGTTGTATATATATATATATATCTTAATCTTATGCAGTGTTACATTAGAGCATGCACATATCCACATATGTCAAAAAAGGGGGAACACCGTGATTCCCCACCTGATGAGACATCCAAAAAAAGCTTTCACACTTATTTGACGTTAAAAAAAATTTGTACAATTTTGTAGTGGATATGTGCATGTTCTAATGTAACACTGCATAAGATAAATAAATATTTACGGCTCTACTTTGTGTATTGCGTACTGTTTTTAAATTAATGTTCTGAATGCTGTAATGTTACTGTTCGTTCTCCTACACTTTGATATATATATGAACGTACAACTTTTAAAAATTTAAAATCAAACTCAGCGTTGCTACTGCGCGCTCCAAAAACAATAACTCATTTCCAATAGCATTTTCGGATACAACAATACATATATTTTCGTTGTCCTCTTATTACTAAGAGAAAAAACAAGAACAACATCTATTCTATACCTGAAGATGTCTGTAGGAACAGACGAAAGCTTGTAGTAAAAATAAGAACTAATACGGCAGAAATTTATATAAACAAGGATCATTTCATTCATAACGGATTCGGAGGTTTTTGTATATTATTTAAATTGTTTGCGATGATGGATTTCTCGCCAATTAAATCATTAACCTTTGCATTAGTTTTTGTGTGAATAATTCATGAATTTGTAAATTGATTGCACGTTTATCGTAATTTAAATAACTGATCCAAGTGCGACTTTTGGATAATAAGTGCGACATTACTGTAATTATTGAACAATATAGTTCATGCCACTTTGACAGAAAATTTACCAGTAAAAAAATTCGTTCATCACCATATATGTATATGAACGCACAACTTTTAAAATTTAAAATCAAACTCAGCGTTGCTACTGCGCGCTCCAAAAACAATAACTCATTTCAATAGCATTTTCGGATACAACAATACATATATTTTCGTTGTCCTCTTATTACTAAGAGAAAAAAACAAGAACAACATCTATTCTATACCTGAAGATGTCTGTAGGAACAGACGAAAGCTTGTAGTAAATATAATATATATATATATATATATATATATATATATATATGAGCGTGTATGTATGCATATATATGAATTAGTTTTCTACAGATTGAGAAGTATGCATGTATATAATTCTATATACAATCAAGAATGTATTTATATTTACATACTTGCATACATAACAGCAAACATTCGGCCTTCATTGACGGAAGACTTACAGATAATTTCAGTTAACTTTTATAAAAGCTTCCTCTTAAAACATGTGTAATTTACTATTATATTTCCCAAAATCTTTTTACTGTAAAAACATTTTCTGGCTTTAAATAAGCTGAAAAAATTAGTCAGTCAATCGATGATGTGTGGTTCTCTATGTGACTTATTATGTTCATTCGCTTGAGTTAAATATCTCGCTCAGTCTCACAGCCCAAAATACAAATTAGAAATCGGGGATGCTGTAATCAAGCAGGTACAGAAATTTAAATATCTAGGAAGTGTTTTAACAGAAGACGGAAATTGTGACACTGAGAGCAGAAGACGCATTTGCATGATCAAAGATGTATTCCAGAAGCTAAGCAGAGTATTAAGGAACAGAAAAAACTTCGTTGGAAACAAAGAGAAAATTACCAAACGATTACGCGATATATGTCCTCATCTATGGCAACGGATGCTGGACAAGCTCCTCAAAGATGGGGAAGAGACTTGAAGCAACAGAAATGTGTTTCTACAGAAAGATGCTGAGGATACCATGGACTGAACATGTGAGCAACAAAAAAGTTTTGTAGAAAATTGAAACACAAATGAAAATTATAATTAACATCAGGAAAAGGAAGTTAAAATTTCCAGGGCACGAAATGAGGAAAGAGTGCTTGGAAAATCTGATACTCGCGGGACAGATTGAGGGGAAGAGAGACAGAAGAAAGGAACGCGTAGCATACATGGTGAGCTTGAGCAAATGGATGGCAGAACAGGGTTTGGAAGAAATAAGAAAAAGACAAAACTTATTAACAGCTACAAGGGACAAGAAGATGTGGAGGTCCATGAACGCCTGAGTCCTGAAAGGACACGGACCATAAAAAATATCACAGATTAGCTTGTCAGTTTTCAGAATTTAAATATTTGGTTATGTCCCTTGTGCGCTGACCCACTGTACATCGCTATACATGAGGCGGTGTAGTGTGGACGAGTCAATGCCAAACTCTGTAAGTTTCTTTGTAGATTTAAATCCTCTTGAGAGCCACATTTAGATACTTTCGAAAACCAACATTCTCTTTCATATAATTTATATCGTTTCTGATAGCCTTCTCTTTTGTTTAAAGCGATAAAGCTGAACACAAATTGACCCAACGCCCTAACATGAGATCGATAGGGAGAGAAATGTGAGCTAAACCTAAAGGTACCAACAAGTACAAAAAAAACAAATATCTGGGAAGTGATTCAACAGAAGATGGAAAATGCAACGCCAACATTCGAAGACGCATTGAGATAGCGAAAGATGCCTTCCAAAAGCTAACCAAAGTATTAAGAAACAAGAAAATTTCTTTAGAAACAAAGACAGAGCACTAAAGTTATATTTAATATCGGTGCTCCTATATGGCCGTGAATTCTGGGTAATCCTCTCACGGATTGAGAAGAGATACGAAGCAAGAGAAATGGAGTTCTACAGAAGGATGCTAAGGATACTATGAGATGAAAATATTAACAAAGTATTAAATGGAAACAATTGAAGATATATACAAAGCAAGAATGTTAGTAATAAGTAGATGGCAGTATGTTAGCACTGCTATATTTAACACCCCGCCACGTGGGTAGTATGTGGCACAAGGCCGGTTTATTGTGTGTTCTCCGAGCCCGTAGTCTCGGACAAAAATATTCACTTCGAACCCGTATAAACGGGTTCAGGGCCTGTCTACCTCCCCTGCTGAAACTTTGCCCTGCGGCAAAGCCTCGTACGGGTTCCTCTCTGTTCAAGGCAGGGAGTTTGACAGTTGAACAGGCTAACGGTAGGTTAGCACTGCGTCTGGTCTCCCGACTGATTATCAGTATTTATGAGATGAGGAAGAGTTCATTCTACTGTAGGAGGGTTTTTCCACAACAGTGTTGTTGGTAATTTTACTAAAAAAATGTATTATTATATTGATCGTCATTTTGCTATAAAATGTACTGTTTCTCATTTTATTAGTGTTGTGGATTCCGGGGATGGAATCCGGCACAAAATGAATAACAACGCCAGTAATAGAAATAGGAAAAATATGTGTATTGAACGTAAGAATACAAAGTGAAATGAAGATTAGTAGTCCAGAAATGCGGGTTAGTAGAAAAGTATATTTACAAGTCTCTGTAAGGGAAGCCGTAATTATCTCTCTTCTGGACTCTCGTAACTCTGAGTGAACACCCTGTGTCGACCTCCTTCGTCACGCTATCTCTCCGTAGTATAAGTATACTTGGACGAGTCCATTCTGTGTACAAGGGGCGAGACCCACAATAATTAGTGAATTAAATGTTGATTTTTGTTTGGGCGTTCGCTAATTGCACATAGCTAGGATCCTAACAGGTGGTACCACCCTGGGTCAGTGTGGAACTGAAAACAGCAGCAGTTAACAGATAGTGTCACGATCCTCAAAATCTTAAATCCCTTTTTCTCTAATCTAGCTGCGGGATGTAGAATTTAGATACATGTACTGTTGAGGTACGTTTGGAGATTCACTATTTGCCCAAAGCTTGGATCCTAATAGATTCTATCACCCTGGATTAGGGTGGAACTGGAAACAGCAACAGTTGAGAGGTGGCTCCACGCTACTCCTAACCTATAACCCCCCGATCAAAGGCTTTGCTGCCAGATGTAATCTGTAGACGGGAGTTCCTACATTGAATTCAAATACGCGAAGAAGGCAAGGGGAAATCACTCCGTTGTCATTTCTAAAAAGTTATGCTAATAACGATAACGAATTCTGTTGTTCATGATGACGGTCGTCTTCGAGTATAGAATCCAGAGGTTAGCAGTGAATATTTCGAAGACAGTAGGAAAGCGTTGTTCAGGTTAGCAGTGGATATCCCGGTAAAGTAGCAGAGCGTAGTTCTTCCTTCTGTTCCTCTTCGCCTGACAAGCTGGCACTGGATATTCGGATAGAGTAAACAAAATGGCCGCCTTTATAAACGACGGATTGAATATTCTACGTCTTCTGATTGGTTAACCTTCTATTGGTGGACTATAAAGTGAGTCAAATCATTTGGGCTAGCTCACTAGTAAACATACCCAAAAACTGCAACAAATTCACGGTAAGCCATGACG
>CAHIKZ030000868.1:3075000-3102500 GCA_903632075.3 Acanthosepion pharaonis
ACAAGCGGCAGCTGAAGTTTCTGGGACACATAATGAGGAAGGAGGGCCTGGAGAATTTGATACTCACGGGTCAAATACAGGGAAAGAGGCACAAGGGAAAACAATGCCTAACATACATAGCGAGCTTAAGCAAGTGGATGACAGATTGTAGTCTGGGGAAGGTGGCAGAGGGACGTTACTTCTTGAGATCTGCAAGGTATAGAGAGTGTGGAGAGCCATGATCGCCTACATTCTGAAAGGATATGGCACATAAAAAGAAAGAAAGAAAATAATCTTGTTGGGAATTTTCATATTACATATTAGGTTGGTGCAAAAATAATGATGTAATAATGTCGTTTTTTGACCTATTTTTAACGTCAAAAAACGACATTATTACGTCATTATTTTCGCACCAACCTAATATTTATAATTTATATAATTTTATAATTTTAACACCTCCAAAACTGAATTTATCTCCGTTAATCATCTGAGAGACCCCACTTCTTCCTTCGATCAGTATGGCTGATGCTAACCTACAGGGAAGTGACGCGTTATCTCAGCTGGCGTGTGGTGGAAAGACTATATTGAATTCATTGTTAGGTTATCTGCTAAGAAAAATGTTTATGAATTTAAGCGCCATATTAAACTTGCGTCGAAATCTCATTTAATTACAGTTGAAGTAGCTAGATGTAACCGGAAATCCGATTCTAACTGTTTCTTTTCTTGCACTTCTCGCTTGTGGAAATCCCTTCCGGTTCTATGATTTCCGGCCAATTTTAATCTTTAAAAATTTAAATATAATGTCAATCGCTATCTACACTCCTCCTTATTTCTTTTTCCTCTTCCCGCTCATTATTAACGTTTCTATCCTTAATACTTGCATACCCTGTAACCCTTTGTGTTTTAGCGTATTTAATACAGATTAAAAAATAATGTGTTGAGTTTAATATATATATATATATATATATATATATATATATATATATATATATATATGTGTGTGTGTGTGTGTGTGTGTGTGTGTATGCCATGAGAACAGATAGAGTACACTTCACTAAAAGAGAGCTCAATACATAGTAGGATGATATTTATTTAACGGTTGCCTATTATTTACCAAATAATTCTATATGTTTAGATTATTTTCTAGTTTCTTAAAGAGGCCTCTTATTTATCAACTACAAAAAATATGTAGGAAATCCGCAAAGCATATAACTAGTTTGGCATTGATTGATTGTCTGGCATGTGTAGATTTTATGTAACCATTTGTATCAGTCTTTAAGTTAATGTCTGGCTGCTCTTAGATGCCAATTCCTGGCCATAACACATTTCTAAGATAATATTTATCTATATTTGATTGGTTGATCAGAGTAACGTCCTCAAGTCTTTTTTCTTTTTTTAAAAAGATTATGTATTTTGGTTTTGAAACTTAATTAATCCTTCACTCCTCAGTAATTTACACTCGCCTGAGGGAGACGGATAATTTATGCGTTAAACAAAACTGCAACTGTGTAACGATTCTTGACATGTTTCTGTAATATCCTAATATATATATATATATATATATATATATATACTTCGATATCGGGAAAAAAAATATATATATATATATATATATATATATAAAATGTAATATATATATATATATATATATATATATATATATATATATAAAGGGAATTAAAGGTGTGCAAAATAGAAAGAATGAGCATCACAAGTAAGATAGAGATAAAGAAGAAAAATAAGAAGGAGAAGAAGAAAAAAGAAAACATTATAATTAAAAAAAGAAAAAATATGAAGAAGAAAAATAAGAAGAAAATTAGAAAAATAATAAGAAGAAGAAGAAGAAAAGAAGAAAAATAATAATAATAATAATAATAATAATAATAATAATAAGAAGAAGAAGAAGAAGAAGAAGAAGAAGAAGAACAACAACAACAACAACAACAACACGAACAAGAAATCGCTACAAAACACACACGAATTTCGGCTACACGCGATGCTGGATCAAATCTTCTTGGGAGCATCTTTTTTTTATTCTGATTTTCTCATAAGTGATTTGGAAAGGTGGAGAAGACATTGACTGATAAGGCCGTAATTAAAAGCAACAAGATTGATGGAGCTAGACAAAAAAGAAATATTCGCGAAAAGAATGCGTTGGCTTTTCACCGTTGGGATTAGTATTTCCAAAGTTATTCAGAATCGACAAATAGTGAACGTCAATCAAAGACGAATTTCCATTAAGATAATCCCATTATTCGCAGAATAACATAAATATCCGATGAATTAACAGGTACAAAAAGGTAAACGTTATTCGTCACTTCAGAAGAAAGTGTCCAAAAAATAACTTACATCTTACCCGAATGACGTTTTATTTCCGAAGCCCGTTTTGTGAGCTGAAGTCTGGTGACTGAAAGGTCGAACTTGAATTGGTTGTTTAGGGAATGAGATTCATTGCTGGGAATAAATATGTTCGATTTGTTCCACTAATTTCAAAGATATTTGCGATGTTATCATGAAAATGGCATCTTTTTCGACACTTCATGTTCATCCCCTCTTTTACTACCATGAGATACTGATCGATTGATTCGTTTTCAACGGATTATCAATCCTTTTTAGTTTATTTGAAACCAGAAAATATTTTTAGATTGTAAGAATTTATTTGGGAGATAATAAATATTTAAAAATACAAGTATTACTAATAAACCCATAGCTGTGAGGAGAAGAGGCGCATTCATATATTTGCCTTTATTTGAAACCAGAAAATATTTTTAGATTGTAAGAATTTTTTGGATAATAAATATTTAATAATGCAAGTATTACTAATTAACCCATAGCTGTGAGAAGAGGCGCATTCATATATTTGCCTTTATTTGAAACCAGAAAATATTTTTAGATTGTAAGAATTTTTTTGGATAATAAATATTTAATAATGCAAGTATTACTAATTAACCCATAGAAGTGAGGAGAAGAGGCGCATTCATATATTTGCCTTTATTTGAAACCAGAAAATATTTTTAGATTGTAAGAATTTTTTTGGATAATAAATATTTAATAATGCAAGTATTACTAATTAACCCATAGCTGTGGGGAGAAGAGACGCATTCATACATTTGACAAGGACATTTACATGTAAGTCAATATAACGAACGTAACCGTGATTGGAATTTGGCAATCCGAGCCATTATCCATTGCACCGCCTACACGTCCAAGTTTACTGCATATGGCGTTCCCAAGCGGTCACCCATGTAGGTAGTTGCTTAACTCTGTTGATCGTCCGGAAACTGGTTTTTTGAACGTGATGCGGCCGTAAGCCTATCATGAAAGGAACAAGAGAATTGAAGAATACCCAATCTAACTGGCATCCATTTTTTTTTTAAATATAGTGGCATGCCAATGACAGAATCTTTGTCAATTTTTTGGTAATTTAACAGAATGACGGCGTATTCATGCTTTTTCCAATGGTTTTAATAAGATCCAAATTCATTTAGTTTTCGAATAAATGTCCCTGATGTCGTTAGACGCAATGGCCACAACTAGTCAAACTTTTCTCACCCTGTTTTATATCTGGTGTTTTTTTTAGCGTCCCGCTACAACTCTTTTATCAATCTCAATTTTGCGCAAATCTGTGTCAGAAGCGGAGCACAAAGCTTATTCAGCTTCATACATATTTTCAGAAAACCTCAACTTCTGATTGGTCACTTAATATTTAAATCATGGTCTCAACTACGTCCGAATAACATCGACCTACTTCTTGACCTGACAAAAAAAAATAATTCCGCCCAAAATCTGCCAATGACTTTGGATCCTGTCACGTAACTACGTTGATTATAAATCCTAGAAACAAGTCCGTTCTTCCTTTCTCTCTTGATTTCTCTCGCTACTAATGTAGTTGTAAAAAAATGTCGCGACTCGATCCTTTGCGGGCGGACGCCATGAAAACATATTCACACATATATACGTACGTACGAAACATTAAGAACTTAATTACAAACATTACAAGCAGTGGAAACTTAATTACAAACATTATGGAACACTGACTCGTTCAACTCTTCTAAAGCTAAAAGTATACTCATGATATTCGCAGTTTTACAGAATTCTCTCAACTCTCTCAAAGTGAACATTTTGAGTGGCAAGTTCATTCAACATTTTATGAGCTCAGATAAAAAAGTATTTAATTAGTAGAAATTACAGTCACAAAGAGAAGTAACTCCTATGCTTGTACATCATTATACAAATATAAATATAAATCTCGTTGTTGTTATAAAACCGTTTTTGTGTTTATTCTTATTGTTTCATATTTTGTGGTATTTTACGTTAAATATTAAGTATTTTGCGTTAAATTCGTTAGAAAACATCAAGAATATTTAAGATATCTACTTGTCAATTTTGTTCGCATTTTTTGATTCTATTCTGAAAAGATACACATAATTCATTTTGATACTTAATTAAATTTTAAATAAAGTTTGTAAATACATGGATTTCCTAAAATAAAGGAGCATACTATAAAATTTTTAAAAAATACCAAACAAATTCACACGTATTAAGGTTTCATTAAAAATGACTGACAACGTACTGCGGTTACATTTTTTTTATTTAATTTTTCTTGTGTTCTTATAATAAGTCCTCTTTTCTGGACATAAGTTATGTAGAAATTACCTGAATGTTCTGTATGTCCGAGCGCTTTCGGATATACTTTTAACCATTATCAAGTATGATTTTTATTTTTACTTTTAATTGAGTATATGAATTTTTTTTATCTATGTATCTGGAAATAAGGCATCTTTTATTTTCTAAACACAGTCAGAAAATTGTGACCGTATTCACAGCTGATGTTATTGAGTGTTGGTTTTTTCTCTTTTATTAATAATGCATCCTTTTTTACATGTATTGCCAACGAGTATGTTGCGGATAGAGTTTGGTAGGTCTTCATGTATATTTACAGGATATCTAATTGAGCTATGTTCAGAAAGATGCAACATGGGTCTTCTTGACAGGCATGTTGTAGTATATCCTAGATAATTATTTATAGATTTGATTTTGATCAGGAACACAGTCCCTTAAGGTACATTTGAATTCGTAAATAATAATGTTTCTCTGTAATTTGGATCTTGCAGGTGAGTTATAGTAGTCGATGATGTCTGCACTTTTAAATATTTTATAGTAGACAATTTCATTGTCTTGTTTTTTCAATTAAAGTTGTATAGTACACCATAATGTTTCTTTAAAAAGCCAAAACTCAATAACATCAATTATGACCAATCTTATAACTCTAGATATGTACATAAAACAATCCATATCTTTGCCGATTCATTATTATATAGATTACTAGCAGTAGAGCTCGGTGTTGCCTGGTATTTAACAGTAAGAGATAGATCAAGTATCGACCATCATAAAGACTGAAAAATAAAATTGACAAAGATTATTGTTTAAGGTTGACGGACACGCATGTCTTAATTATTTTTTTTTTTTTTTTTTACGAATTGGTGAAACCCAAACTCAAACAAAAACATTGTTTACAATCGTTATGAGTCTATCGATTGGTGAATAGAATTTTATTATAAACAATTGTCTTGTAAATGGAATTTTTAAAGCATTCTGAATGTAAATAAAGAAAAAAGTGTGCAAGACAATAAGAAATACTACCTGCCAAAAAAAAAGTGGATGTTTGTTTTATCGGCTGGAAAATGTAAGAAATCCGATCCCATATATAAAGGAACACACACACACACACACACACACACACACACAACCTGTGTTTTTTAACCTAAGTCACTCCACGGAATCGCTAAAACAGAGCATAGTCTGATGAAAAAGACGCTAAAGTTTATGAAAACAAAATTTTAACGTCAAAATGCTTATGTTTTTATGAAGAAGATAGACTAAATTTTTTTTTAATTATTTTTAAAAATTTTTCCATCTTTTTAGAATATTCTAAATTTGGATTTAAAAACCTTGTTTCTCTTTGTCGCAACAAGGGGTAGTAAATAACATAGATCATTTTAGAGCATTTTTTTTGTATTTACACACATTAATTTGGAAAATCTTGCAAAAATAAAAATAATTGTCAGATGTTAATGAAACTTTCAGAAACTATTCACAGATGATCGAAATTATTATAAATATGTTTTTTTATTAAAGTCATGGCAGAAATATTTTTTTTATATTTATTAACACCCCATAACTAATTTTATGAAAAACTCTAGAAATTCGAGACCATCGGTTTTAGTAATTACAATAGTTAAAAGCACAAGGCTTTGAAGAATGCAAATCATGTATTTTTTTTTTTGGCCAACGTACCTGAAAATCAGCTGTGAATTTTAACATACAAAACTCAATAAAACAAATATATTATTTAGTTTCAATGCTTTTATTTGTTTTAATTTGTTTTTATGAATATGGACAATATTTTCTGGAAGCAAAAAAATTTTTCAATGAAAATTGAATTTTTAATACAATTATGTCTTATTTCTTTAATTTTAAAAAGATTTTAAAAAAATGTTTAAATTGAATTTTAAAAAATATTTTAACATTAGTTAAATGCAACATCAGCCTTTCAAAATGTCCGTGTGAGATTGTCATTGTCTAGCGCTTTGAAAATTGTATAATTTGGACCAATCAGATTAGCCATGGTAATTAAGAAATGTAATTTTTGTGTTTATAGTCGGACAGTAATTATCAAGTACGGAAGACCAACAAGAAAACAATTTAGTTGCATTATTTGAGTTCAGCATTGTTCTCCGCTGTTAAGCCCTTTACTTTTGCGAAACACATATGGAGAAGTTAATTTGAGTTTTCAATTTCAACTGAGAAGAGTACCTACAAGTAACTAACAGTATCATCTTATGAAATTTAACTACTGCTAAACTTTAATTTATATGATCTTATTTTTATATTAATCTCAGTTATGACATTTTTCCAATAATGAAATATCAAAATTAATAATAAAATGAATGGAAATACAAATAACACAATAAAATGTAATAAATGTACATAAAATTATAGTATTTTATGTACACTTCTGATAAAATTTCATAAGAAAGGTACCTAAATTAATTAGATACCTTTTTCTTATGAAATTTAATCTCACTATCAACAGTCATATTTTTTAATTTCTTTATATTTTACATAAAGCATCGTAAACGTAAAAATGAAAGCTAAGTACAAAAAAAATAAAAAATAAAAAATTAGAGCGCTGAAAGTTTTCCTTAAAAGTAACGAGGTAAATAATTTGTTCACTTAAATAATTTCACTTCCCGTAAGTTATCTAAACGTCATGAATGTGCCTTTCGTCAATCGTCAAGCGACGCGAAAGGTTATGACCTGCTTTGTTTTATTTTCAAATTACATTTTTTCGGCGCAGAAGCTAAGTTAAGCTTGGTTCAATATATTTTAAATAAACAGTATAATATCTGTTTTTATTAAAATCAGTTTTGAAAAAATGATAATTGATTTTTAAAAGAATATCAAAGTAAGATTTTAATCTTTTTTATCAAATCGAAAAAAAATGATTAAAAATGATTGATTATCTGTCCTTTTTTGTGACCAAAAAAAAACCCCAATATTTTTAACGAAAATTTCAGACGTGCTAGGAACGATTAAAAAAAGTAAAAAAAATACTCCAAAAATACTTTGATCTTTCCTCTTTAATAATAATATGAACATTAGACGATAAAATTTTGTTTTCGTCAAGTTCGGCGTCTTTTTCATCATGCTATGCTTGTTTACATTTTCGTGGGTGAGTTGTCCCCCTTTCATTCTCACGATGTGTCTTAATCGTGTTTTCAAATTGATTTTCTTAAAAAACAACTGTGTTTTTCCCATTTTCGGCGCCGTTAGAACCACCAAAAGGTAATTTTATGTAGTCCTGTGAAGTTTTGTTGAAATCGGCTAAAAAATGTAGGAAATTCGATCCAACATATAAACGTTACAGACACACACACACACACAACCTGCGTTTTATAATAAGTAAGATTATAGTTCTTGACGCAGGGTATCAAGTTTTAAAACAGTACCTCTCCAGTTCCATATAAGAAGAAATCAAGAATATTTCTTAGAAATAATTGACCTGAGAATCTATGAAAAAGCTTTAACTGTACATCCGCAGTTTTCTGTTTATCTCGATCTGAATTTTATTCCAGTTCCGAAAAGGTTTCTCATAATCAAATAATTTTGTCGCCTCTTATTTGTTGTGTCCGGCCTTCTAATCTCAGTGAAAAAGATTGCGAGCAAACACAATGGTTTGTCTTGTTTTGTTTTGTTTTTTAACAATGAGAATCATATAATAGAGAGCAACAATCAGTTGAGTCATGAGTTATGCATTATGTGAAAGCGAAAAATAAGTTTTGCTATTCGGGTGACTTTAATCTTATTATATACACTGTTTTAAAAATTAAGAAAAAAAATAACGAACGATATTACACATCCAACTAAGAGCCTGGGCCTGTTCACACCCATCTATCTATCTATCTATCTATCTATCTATCAACATGCCTGTTTTAGTTCATATGTTCTCTCTATATATATATATCTATGTATGAGAAGTTACTTTTGACTATATATGTTCATCAGTAAAAACATTAGCTGTTATAGTTAGTTTATCTATCTATCTATCTATCTATCTATCTATCTATCAATCTGATCCTGTTTATTTCTATAGAGCTAGCATTTAATACGCTATTGTTGTGGTAGGATCCACCTAATTTGCATAGTGGAGTACCGACCATATAAATATGGTTGGTACCGGAAAGAGAGGAAGTAATCAAGAGATTCAACCAGAGACTCTGCCCGACTGCGACTCAGTCAACACATTCTCCAGGAACGGTCTTACCAGGAATATACAAAAGACTATATGTAAATATTGTGTACACTTTCTTGTTTCAATACATTTTGTTCTAAGTACATTTTGTGTTGCATTATTATTCCATGCATTAGTCAAGTTTCAACAGCTATGTATGTGAGTGTTCTAAGATAGTGAGTTTAACAGTATTTACAGAATAGCTGTCAGGCTTCTCAAGATTTTCTTAGCCACATCATGGAATTTTTAATGGGCTGAAATTTGAATTAGCACAGAATGGCGTAACTTGTAATGTTTAAATCGAACCCGATCACACCGAAAAAAATCAATGTATCAAATATTTTATACGTATTGCATTATAAATTATTTTACACTACCGTCTCCTGAAGTGAGTGCTGTTTTATTTATATTTTGCGACTTTCTTTGCTGTGAGTGTTTTATACGATTTTCTTGTTTCCTGCTAATATTTGTTGATATTTCTGAGACGAGGTATTATAACTATTTACACTACATTATCCTCATCTTTATTGCCATATTTACGACATTGTACGCTCCGTCATTCTTCAGGTGATATACGTTGGAATTTATTTATTTAGTCCATGGGGGGGTAGATTGTTCTAATTCCACATGCCATGCCTTTTCTGGATATCCAGGTTTCAGTTAATTCTCTTTAGCAATAAAAATCTCGCAGTTTTTGTTCCCTTTGCTGCGGCCAGGTATTGAACTAATAACACTTTGGGCCAAGTCACTTTTTTAGATTACTCAACCAAAGCATTTAGTGAGTTTAACAGTATTTACAGAATAGCTGTCAGGCTTCTCAAGATTTTCTTAGCCACATCATGGAATTTTTAAGAGTCTGAAACTTGAATAAACACAGAATGGCGTAATCCACTAGACCATATAAACTTGAATTAGCAGAGAATGGCGTATACACTAGACCATATAAACAGTTTAAATAACTACTAATATTTGTCTTATGTTGACTGTTGTAATTGTGATTGGTTGTGGTGTAATAAACTATGTGAACGAAATTATTGTTTCGAGAAGTGGCAAGACAATCTACAAGAGAATGTAGTACTCGTATGCCCAATGTAAGAATTGAAATGATATATGGGTGTATATGATCCGTATATAGATAACTAGTGAGAGAAAAGATTTGTCATTATACTTGTATGTATGCAGATATTCAAACACACATACACTTACAACCGTGGGCACCTCGACCTATTCTAATGGTTAGCAAGCTTGTATCGTTAGATCAGTTACGACAGAGTAGTTAGTTACTCTCTGAGTCCCTATACTTTCGGGCTTCTGTCACAACTAATCTACGCTTAGCAAAGCACCATATGCACACACATGGCCTACGGCCGTATCACTGTTAAGCACACTGGTTAAATCCTTAGACGAGTGACAGCTTAGGAAACGTAGGTGCTGTAAGCTTAGATTTGCGGGTGGTGTAGTGGATAACAGCTTGAAATGGGAATTCGGAGAGCTGAGTTCTAATTCCTCTCAGGTTCGTTTATGCACTAAGGCACAAATACCTTGGAAATGCACGAATCTACCTTTTCTCATCTAAGCGAGCGTTGGGCTAATTAGTATGATTTCCCTCAGCAAATCCTTATTATCGGCAAAAAAAAATCTTACCGTATAAAAATATTTTCGAGCCCTTTGTATGACCTGCGAAAGGTCAACAAAACATATACAAATACAAATCAAGCAATGAATCGCACACACACAAATATATATATATATATATATATATATATATATATATATATATATATATATATATCAAATTTCTCTGAAGAGCAATTATTCGTGTGTAAGCAAGGCTTGCCTTTCTCTGTATATAGAGAGTCCTGGTTGTATTTCTATGTGTACGTACCTTCCCATGTCGATAATTTTGAATGAATAGGGAAGAAGATAACGAAGTTCGTTCAGAAAATGAATGGCGTGCTTTTTTATGTAGAGGAAGCAGGTGTTTGATGCAGTTCCAAGAAGACGGACACTTCCTTCCAAATATTGACTCGGGGACACTGAATGGGATGAAGTTCGGTGATGGTCGGGAGGGCATACCTCATTTCCTGCCACACATTTCAGCGTTTTAAGGAAATAAAGAACAAGTTGGTACGATGACGCACACAATCCCCCAGATCGGGAGCTTAGAACAGAGAGACATACACACATCATACGAATTACGATATACAATCAACTTTAGAACGATAAAAACCATACATACATACGCATTTGTGCCTAGAACCGTGGACAAGTAGACAGATACACTGACTTGTATATTATTTTTCAGAACATTGGAGATCGATCCTTACTGTTGATGCATTAAGGCAAAATAAATAAAACTTACTAAATAACGACTATATAAATATATATATATGTGTGTGTGTGTGTGTGTTTGTGATAGAAATTAGGAGAATTTGAGACGAAACGGCCGTCCAGTGCTTACTGCATTCTGTTGAGGTTTCTTCTAGACTCTACGAATAACTTATATATACATATATGTATATATATATATATATATATACACATACACATACATATATATATATATATATATATATATATATATATATATATATATATATATATATATATATATATATATATATATATATATATATATATATATATATATATATTGAACAATAAGAAAATAAAAATTTTAAAAATTAAAACCTTTAGACACACTGGGTTGTAGATTAATATTCTTTCGTTTTTTTATTATTATTCCATTTAGATTCCTCGACTAGTTTCGACCGAAATGGCCATCATCGGGAGGAGAAATATTTCTGCTTGCTGGTAGCAGTAAACTACAGAAATGAATATCTTGATGGAGAAAATGAACTTTTGTCTGTAGTTTTCATTTGTTTTTTTATTTTTTTATCTTTTTAATATGAATCTTTTAACATTCCTTGTGTTGGTCAAACAGTCTCTTTTAAGTTGTTATTTGAGATACGAACTGGATAGATACATGTTATTCTGAATTCTCTGGTCAGTTTGACAGTTTTATTGGACCTGGTGAAGGGATGTGTCTCTGTTTAGTGTTTGTGTGTGTGTTATTTGGTTCTTAGGGAGTGAGTGAGTATGATATGTGTAAGCGTGTGTATTGCTGTAGGTGTGTGTTACCATTTGGCTCATTAGGGAGTGAGTGAGTATGATGCGTGTAATTGTGTATATTCGTGTGGGTGAGTGTATAAGTGTGAGGCCTCCACACCTCCGACAGCATGTCTGTCTTGTTTGGGTGAAAAATGTGGGTAGGTTTTGATTTGTTGAGTTATATATTGTTACTATCTATATATTGTTAAATTTATGATGTAGCCCGGCTGGGTATTTTGTTTTTAGACGTTGTATCCACTTATTTTCATGGGACTCTAAAATCTTTCTAATGTTATCTGCTCTGAACTTTTTATGTATGTCTCTCTCTCTCTCTCTATATATATATATATATATATATATATATATATATATATATATATATATATATATATATATATATATATATATATATATATATATATATATATATATATATATATATATATAATAATGGAGGATATTTTTTTATCCATGGATTTTAGGTACGTAGTGGCACGTGTGTACTGCTGCCACAGCAGAAGTGGTGTTTCTTGGGCAAGATAACCTGACGAAGCCCAATCATCTCCAGGCCGGTTTTGAAGTTTCTTCTCTTAGACCGGTTTCATCCAAGGCTATAGAACCCAGCCTGTCCTGCTATTTACCTATATCAGGCGGTAGAAAAAGAGTACTCATAACTTTCCCAGGGATATTAATACGTAAGTGAATGTAATGGATTCGACTGGAATTTGAACTCAGTTCTCCGATTTTGAATTCCAAATCAGATCCGTTAAATCCACTTGCGTGCTAATACCATTGGGAATGGCATGAATCCTCTTCTTCTCTCTCCATGGAGGATACTTACTAACAAATGGGATAAAAACAAATAAATGGAATTGGTTAGCTGAAATACCTAAAACAATAATAAAAAAAAATAACATTTTTATTTAAAGACGTAAGTGTCCCCACTTCATCATGCACATGTGTAAACGCACCAACGTAGATATCACTTTAGTCCGATAAAGTCTTAAAGAACAAAACACGACATACTTTACTCGGGCGGCTAGCCAAAGCATATTACAGACGCTTGCTCAGACACATTTTTGTGTTCATTCAGAGTCCATCTGTGGTTTGTACTGCTACTATGCTGAGCAGACCATAGTTAGAGTTTCTGGGGGGAGAGCGTGTCATCCAGTGTGATCAACATTTTGAATAAGCACGTTGAAGCACTCGACCACGATGACTTGTGACATCATGCTAGCACATCTACCGACCGCACCTACGTGTTCCGTCTACTTAATTTCACTCACAAGGTTTGAGTGAAATCGATGTATGTTTTCCCAAGCACTTTCCAAAGGTACCAGTCCCATAACATCCTAACAAATCAACCAGGGTGAGATTCGAACCCGGGTCTCATGCTCAGAATGCGAACATTGTAACCACACGGCCACGTGCCCCAAACATATATATCTCTCTCACCCCGCTCTCTCTCTTTATATATATATATATATATATATATATATATATATATATATATATATATATATATATATATATATATATATATATATATATATATATATATATATATATATATATATATATATATATATATATATATATATAAGAGAGAGAGAGGGATGGAGAGAGAGAGAGAGAGAGAAATGAAATGAAATGAAGATTACGTTGACGCATGGAACAAAATGTCGCTCTTCAGTGTTGATCGCAGTGTCCATACTGCTTATATATTAATAATAATGTAAAATAGTTCGTTTATCTTATTTAATTAAAATATTACATTTTATTAAAATATCAGAATTAAAATGTAAAATATTATTAAAATAGTAAAATTAAAATGTATTATTTTATTAAATTATTTCACTTATCTTATTTAAATCACCATTTCGTGTTGATTACTGTGTCTACACTTTATATATATATATATATATATATATATATATATATATATATATATATATATATATATATATATATATATAGGCACGCATACACACATGTAATCATGAATAATAATTAAAATATTTCACTTAACGTATCTAAACCCATGCTCAGAGTTTTATAGATTTTTTTCTCACCAGACTTTTGTATTAATTAATGTATCTTTTTTGTAATTAAACAATCTTAATGTTTCTCACTAAGTTTGCTGTTTTAAATAGTATTTTAACGGAATACCAAATACCATAAAATATTCGGTTGAATATGTCAACGGTGGCACACTGCCAAAGTCATGTATCGTCTGCTTAAAAAGGAAACGGTTACCCCACTAATTCTCTGTGACACTAACGTTTAAATATTCTGCATTTTTCTGTCTTTTTCATCATCTTCTTCTTCTTCTTCAAATCTACTTATTTCACTCAATTTCTTTTCCTCCCTTTTCTTTTTCTTCTTCTTCTTCTTCTTCTTCTTCGTCTTCTTCTTCTTCTTATCTACATATTTCACTTCGTTTCTTTTTCCTCCTTTTCTTCTTCTTCTTCTTCTTCTTTTTCCTCTTCTTCTTCTTCTTCTTCTTCTTCAAATCTTCAATTTCTTTCCTACCTTTTCTTCTTCTTCTTCTTCTTCTTCTTCTTCAAATCTACTTATTTCAGTCAATTTCTTTTCCTCCCTTTTCTTCTTCTTCTTCTTCTTCTTCTTCTTCAAATCTACTTATTTCAGTCAATTTCTTTTCCTCCCTTTTCTTTCTTCTTCTTCTTCTTCTTCTTCTTCTTCTTCTTCTTCTTCTTCTTCTTCTATATATTATATCCGTTCACGACGAGAGTAGACATGACTCCTCAAAAGTTCCTATCCCTCTTGGCCTTAGTCTTTCTCTCTTTGCCAAGATTTCCGTCCCACATTCGCACAAACTCGTCTGGTAGGTGGATGGCTCCTCCGCTGTCCTTCTTGCTCTCGATATGCCCTGTGACGTTTAAGTTTTTCAAGCCATCCTTCCTCATTTTGTGTCCAAGGATTTTCCTCAGTCTCTTTCTGATAATCGTTTCTATAATCGTTCTTTTTGTTATCATTCTCTTTAAGACTTCTTCGTTGCTTATTCGATTCGTCCATAGAATTCTTAGAATCCTTCTGCGGCATCACCTTTCTGTTTCTTCCAGTTTTGAGAAATAGTAATTTACTAAACGAAGATGCGTCCCAAAACCGTTAAATGACAGAGTGATGGGATCGAACTAAGTACTCAGTAGTAACTAACCTAGCGAAACAAGCTTATTAACCATTACACGAACATGAAATAGATGGAAATTATAAAAGAAAACGTGTCCAAAATGAATAATTACTAATATATTCGTACTTATAACATTAATAGAACATATGTACTTATAAGCTTATAATATTTGCTTCTATTATGAATACTCATGATGCTTTATTTGTTGATATGAGGATGTTTTCCTGCAATATGTGTATTGTTCATCATATTGGAAATAGATATATGCAAAAGTATAATTAATGACATTTATTTCTCCGAATTGAAATATCTAAAGATTGCCATGAAAGATGAATTCAAAATAAGAAAAAAAGAAAATTAAATGATGTGAACACAAAGCAGGATATTGCAAAAAAGAAATTGCAGAAAAAAATCTACAATGAAACAATAAACATTTAGCAAGACAAGAACAGTGATGAAAACTGGGTTTAAGCATATCACGAAAAGTAATTTGAGAAAAATATAAATCAGAGGGTTAATAAGGCAGGAAGAATGGATTATCAATAGAGGCATATTTGAAGAAGATGGCGATTCAAAAGCAAAGAGAAAAGATGCAGGATGAAAAACAAATGAAAACACCCGAATTAACAATATCACAAACAAATGTCGTTTCAATATTGGAAGTACAATTTAACTGATTGTACTTTTACTAATGAATTTAACCCTTTTAATGGGCCAATTACAGAACGGACAAAATGTTAAACTTTTCGACTCCTTGTAATATTTCTTCCTCAAACAATATTTTACGGGCATTACGAGTTCGATTAAAAGTAAGACTGAAGCCATGGAATTGAAACAAACAGCAATTAATAAATGTATTCGCAAAACATTGTTGAAGAAATGAAGTTAGTGATAGTCCAACACCACCTTCATTTGATGTCTATAAGGTACATACATGACGCATGTTATATGGAGGAGATAAGAAGTAGAAGTATGTGTTGACGATCCAACGTTAAAAGGAAAAAGAAAAATGACAGAACCTTTCAACAATCGCCCCGCCTTTAATTATCGTCAGGATCGGTAATCCAACAGGTTTGATGGCTAAGCGAGTCTTGTTTTCTTAATGGAAACACTGTTCCTAAATAACACAGATGTCAGCAGTAGGAAGATCGAGTTATGTTTTACGTGTTGTAAGATAATTTTGAGATTCTGCAAAATTCTTTATAGATAGCCTGAAGGGATGACTAAATCATGAAATTCGAGAAAGTTTCATTGTATGTAAAAAAAAAAAAAAAAATAGACAAACATTCGGAATCTCTAAGCCTTGAAGCCGATCATAAACACAGTTTTTCCAACGATAATATGTCACAGTAGCGCGGGCCAATCAGAAAAAAACCGTCGATTTTCAAAAGGATTTCCTTCTTCGGCCACATACTTAAATAAGCAGGTATCATTTAATCGATGCCGGCTCTCGTAAAACAATACTTTTCTTCTTCTATGCGTTGTATCACTTCAGAACATTGGCGAATTGAGAATTTCCTGTACTTTCAAGCTCTTAGTAAATGCTAAACATTTTCTTAAGTTCCCTAAACACTGTTTTGTCGTCCATTTACCCATCCTCGCTCGGAAGGAGATGTCCTGTTTTCCTCTGTCTTTCCCGCCTTCAATCTGTCCTGTGAGTATCAAAATTTCCAAGCCCGCTTTGCTCATTATGTGCCATAGAAATTTCAACTCTCTTTTCATGATGTTAAGTATAAGTTTCCCTTTGTTTCCATTTTCTCTAAAATTTCACCTTTGATTAAATGTCCAGTCCATGGTATTCTCAGCATCCTTCTGTATGACAAAATCTCTATTGCTTATTTTCAATTCATAAGGCGGATTTTATATATAATTAAAGCTATGACGCCAGCAAAAAGTTAGCACGAAGCCACCTACTTACAATTAGCTGTACGCCTAGATGCTAAGATAAAACTATAAACTTTATGGTTAGTATCTTATTATAATTCTGCTTGTCAGCTCCCTTAATTAACACGGTCATTACGCCGTGCCAATACCTTATAAATAATAGACTATTTCGTTTTGACCACGCAGAAAGACAAAAGACATATCAGAGTTGCCAGTCGGTTTCAGTAAGAAAATGAAAGAAAGAAAGAGAAGGTGGAAATGTTTAACGTCTGTTTCAGTGAAATGAAAAAGATTTCTATATCAAATCTTTTCTTTCAGTTGTACCCGCTTACTTCTTAAAATAACGGGCAGAAGTCACTTTTATGATTTATTTGTTGTTAACGACATCAAGCTTAAATATTTAACGTTGCGATAGAGGAATTTCTCCGGATATTTTGTTTTAATAGAACTTGTGATCAGCTTTATTCACTCATTAACATCAAAAATTCAAAAAGGAAAAGCGGGAAATGTTAACGGGTATTTTCTACAGGGTGTCCAGTAAAAAAGCGGTAAATTCAATTAGAATTTATTTACCTATCAGGATTCATGCACAAACTGAACAGTCATCGTAGATGTTCAAAATGTTTGCCTGAATGTTCAATACAAAGTTGGAAGCGTTGTAACCAGGAGGATGTAGATTTGCGGATAGTGCCAAAAGGGATTTCATTCCAAGCTTCATTTAAGTTCCACTTCAATGAATCAAAAACCAAATACAGTAATCCATGACATTCAGATTTGGGCTTTTAGAGAGGCACTTAGATGGGCCAATAAAAGCAGGTGTATCTTCTCTCAGAATAAATTTGCCGCTTTTTTTTAACTAGGCACTCTGTCTCTTTCTAGAGACCATTTATGTCTACCTATATACGAATAAGTACGGTAGGTAATACAGTACATACTCGTGAATAGATAGATATAATTTCGTTTTAAAATTCATACACAAACTTGCAGATAGTGTCAAGAGTAATTTAATTCCAAGCTTCAATTAATTTCTACTTCAATGATTCAATATCGACGAAGTCATGATGACGGTTTTGAAAATATATTAGGATTGTACTCCAGACACAGTAATCCATAACATTCAGATCTTGGCTTTTAAAGAGCCACTGAGATGGACCAATCAGAGCTGGTGTATTTTCTCGAAGAATAAACTTGCCACCTTTTTACTAGGCACCCTGTATAATTATTTATTGATACCTGGCGTACATTGCATTAATTTTTATGTGTATGTATGTGTGCGAGCCTGTTTCTAATAGTATATGTGAATATATTGTCTAATATATTTAGCGTTATAGTAAGATGTGCCAGTAAAAAATCAGTGAATTCAGAAATATTTATTTTAGCTATTATGATTCAACTCAAGCTAAACAATCATCATATATGTTCGAAATGTTTTCCTGAATGTTCAACACAAATTTGTAAGTGTGGTAAACAGGTGGCAGTAGCTTTGGGGATAGTGTCAAGAGGAATTTAATTCCAGGCTTCTGTTAAGTTCCTCTCCTGATACAGTAAACTATAACATTCAGATCTGGGCTTTAAGAGGCCCACTGAGATGAACCAATTAGAGTTGGTGTATTTTCTCGAAGAATTAATGGGTACTCTTTCAACATTCTTCTTCGTAATCGAACAAATTATTTACTGGAGGTAAAAGAATTTATAATTCTGACCATAATATTTAAATACTCCTAGCATTTTGCAAGTGTCTGTAGGATAATTTCAGTTATTTTATATGACTAATCAGTTATGTGTCATGCGTGATACACGCTTAAACAATCATGTTTCTTTCGATACATGACTGACGAGGCAGATTTTTTTTTATTTGACATTTCTTTCTGCAGTAGATCAGTTGCAACCCAAGGCTATAGAACCCAGTCTGTTCTGCTATTTACCCATAGTTGGGGGGAGAAGAAGACAATTCATACTTTTCCCAAGGGTATTAGCACGTAAGCGAATGTAATGGATTCGACTGGGATTCGAACTCGGCTCTCTGATTCCTCAATCCAAGTCGCTATCTATTACTCCCACCGTGCCTCTTCAGGTCAAGAGAGTTAGATTCAGACCTTTCCCAAGGGTATTAGCACGTAAGTGAATGTAATGGATTCGACTGGAATTCGAACTCAGTTCTCTGATTCCTCAATCCGAGCCACTATCCATTACTCCACTGTACCCCCACCCCATGTGACGTTCTTTCTTCTTCTTTTTTTTAAATTAAGACTTTGGATATTAATATAAGTTTATGACTAATACCCTACTTATATTAAGATCCAAAATCTTAATTAAAAAAAAAATCAAACACATTTTCGATTTCATACTGAGGATTTCTGGAATGTTAACATCAATTTGACAAATATCTCGTTTCCGGCGGCTAAATTGGATTTCAACTCGTCTATTTTCTATTAATATAATAAAATTAGTCTAATCGGTTCACCATTTTTATTAAGTTAAGAGAATGTGTTGACTCTTGAAATCTCATGTGTTGTTTAGAAACAGAAATAAACCAAATGCATTCTTTAGACACAGAATGAAAACTGCAGAAATTCAAATGTAATGAAACGGAAAGGACTAATCATCAATGCATGGTTGTCAGCAAGAAAAACATTTCAAGTAGAGGAAAGCTAGAAGAAAGGACTAATCCTCAATTTTAAGAAAACACAATGCATGGTTGTCAGCAAGAATAACTCAAGTAAAGGAAAGCGCGAAGAAAGGACTAATCCTCAGTTTTAAGAAGAGTAACATAGTTATCAGCAAGAAGATCAACTGAAGTAGAGGAAAGCGAAAAAAAGGACTAATCATCAATTGTAAGATACGGAGTGAATGGTTGTCAGCAAGAGAACATATCAAGTAAAGGAAAGCTTGAAGAACGGACTAATCATCAATTGTAAGAAGGCGGCTGACAAAATTAATCAATTATGAAAATATAAATATGTGGGATATCTTTAAACAGAGAACAGAAAACGTTATCCTGAAATGCAAAATGCTTTGAAAAAAGTAAAATATCCCAACGAAAAGTCAAATAACGTATTTTAGAAACAGGAAAGTTTCATTATAACGAAAGAAAAACCTACTCAAATGCAATGTAATCTGAGTCCTCTTATATGGCAGTGCATTCTGGACAATTTCCATGCAGATGATTTAAAAAAAATATGAGCTAATTAGGACATGGCTCTCCAGAATGATGTTGAGAATTGTAGAGATGGAACATAAAAGCGACGAGGAAGTTTTAAGAAAAGTGAAAGCAAAAAAGACGCATATGGATAAAACAAAAAGAAACAGTTGAAATATGTAGGACATAATAAAGAAAGAAGGCTTGGATAATTTGACACTCACAGGGTATATTGTAGTTAAGAGGGACAAAGGAAAACATCAAGTATTCTAACTAATGTGGGATAATGACAAATATTCCTAAGTGCTACAAAGGATAAGAGGGTGTGGAGAGCCATGATCAACCACATTCTGAAGAGACAAAACACACAGAAGAAAGAGCGCGTCAATTTTATTCCGTGCTTCCTTTATAATGCATATATCCATCCGTATATATCCGTGTGGAAAATAATCTGTAAGAAAAAATTGAAAATAAACACGATAAAGTTATCACTGACCTCTGAGGTCATTAGAACTAACCAGAGGTCAACTAAGTGTCACAAATCCTATCTCTGATCAGACGGTAAAAAAAGGAAAAACATCACAAAAAAAAAATGGAAGTGCTTTTATTGTAGGTGTCCATGTGAACTTTTGATATTCTAATCAGATTTTTTTTTCTAGAATATTTGAAAAACAACTGTAGGAATAAAATGTTATTCTTGGTACAATATTTGTAGATGAATATATATGTATTTACCTACAGTGAATGAGATAAAAAATGTATTTTCTTACAAGGAACGATCCTTTTAAAATCAAAATAGTTGGACCAATTGATTGTCTATTTTTAAAGAAACGTATCTTGATCTTATATATTAGTATTATTTGAGATACCCAATGTTCAGATAACTAGGAGGTATTTTGACAAACAAACACCACCCATGAACATCATATATATATATATATATATATATATATATATATATATATATTGCATGTTGTGGTATCTGATTGTCTATGTCATTGTCTGTGGATGTGTATCTATCGGTGTCTATGTGTATGTAGAGTGTATTCACATTTAACTGTGTGTGTGTATAGGTGTTGGTTTCCACGCTTCCTTTTTTCATAAAGGGCTGTAGAGATGTTCATGTCTCGTCGTTTTTTGTTTTATTTTTGTGTGTGTGTGCGTGTGTGTGTGTGTGTATATATGTCTAATTATGTCTGGGTGCTTATGTATTATAATCTGATTGTGTTTTTGTTGTTTTGCGCGTGAGTTTAAGACCACATTCACACACTTTAAAATAAAAAAGGAAAAGAAAGGGAAAAGAAAAAAATATATATACATGTATTGTCAAATGACCGGATATATTGTAGCGTCTTGTCGAACGTAATTTCAATAAAGAAATGAATTGAATAAACATATATATTTTTTCTTTTCTCAATAATTTTGTAGTTATTAATCTTAATAGTGATTAAATTTGGATTTTGCAATTGCAGGTTTTTAATTTTAATATTAAATTTTATCATATAATTTTATAATTATTGGTTAGTATAAATTATTTTTAATATTACACGTATTTTAAAGATCTGGATAGCTATTATAACATGATTTCGTTGTCAAGCATTTGAATCTTTCTATACTTGGTTTTTGATTGGTTATTCTAGCTTTTGTAACAATGTTTCCCCCTAGTGTAGGATCGTTAATTAATCTGAAACTTTTAAAACCATTTATTTTATTTTCAACATCATCACTTGATAAGACACAGAGTGTTTTGAAACAAAATGGCTATTTTTGTAGTGATTTTATAACATACTTATGTTATAATTTTTTTATAAAAAATAAATATATATATATATATATATATATATATATATATATATATATATATATATATCACGTTACCATCTGTTGCAGTGACTACCGAATTGCTTATGCATATGCCTAATCATACATATCTAGAGTTTCTTGAAAACCCACAGAATCAACATGTGGTTTATACCGTAATTATGTTGCGCGGATCTTAGTCATATCTATCTATCTATCTACCTATATATATATATATATATATATATATATATATATATATATATATATATATATATATGTATGTATGTATGTATGTATGTATGTATGTGTGTGTATTAGTATATATATATATATATATATATATATATTATTTTAATTTTTCGGACTATTGTCCTCATCTTTTTCGCCTTATTTATTACTAAATAATTAATAAATATGGCGACAAAGATTAGGACAATAATCTGAATAATGTAAATAATGTACATAATACCTCAACTCAGAAAATATATATATATATATATATATATATATATATATATATATATATATATATATGAATTAGTATATATACTAGTACCTACATGTTAGTGTGCGATTGAAGTTTCGCTAAATTACAGCTCGTCGGGCACAAGGTCTATGTTGCTAAAAGAAAACAATGTTTTAGGGGAGAAATGCTGCTGCGTGACTCCAAAATAAAATTGAGCAAAAAGAGTAGTAAATGCGATGTAGATGAGTTACCTAAAAAAAATAGAAAAGGTCGAAAGGTAAAAAAAATTGAAAAGAAATATAATACCCTTGCTTATATATGGTAGTTTGATTTATCTATCCCAATATATATATATATATATATATATATATATATATATATATATATATATATATATATAGGTAACTATACTCGTTTCGAAAAAACTTCGAATTTTTGATTTGCCAATAATCAAATCAATCTCGAAGGAAAAAAAAAAGGTTTTAAAAAAAGAAAGAGCTAGAAACATGAAAGTATGTCGAAAAAAATCGCACAGATACAGGTTTAAAGCCCAAAGCAAAAACCCCGATACGAGTAAACAACTAACTAAACTTTCCCTGACGATCTGCTTAGGTGAAACCTGGGTAAGATTGTCTGGCTCACTAGGTTTATATAGGTTTATATATATATATATATATATATATATATATATATATATATATCAGATAGGCGACGGATTAAACTCCTCTTTCGAGTTTTAGTTTCTTGTTTTGTTTAGTATGGAGTAAGATTTTTATTATTTTGGATGTATTAGTAACAAATTTTTTGTTAAGCTTATATGATTCTTTTCGATTGTAGATGTGAGGGAGTTAGTTGATGGGATATTATATATTTTTGATTCTCTGAGTTTTTCATGAGGGGCCGTTTTTTTTTTTTTTTTGTTTTGTTTTATTGGTGGGATGCATTTGGCCACTTAATTTAAATATTTGCTTGGGAGTTACCCTGACCTAGCTCTCCCCAACCTCGATAGAGTCCAAAACCTTCTGTGAGACCTTGTGTGTGATGAATTATTCTCTAATATATCTCTCAGAGGCGGAATGTAGCAAGCACCTCGCTTCTCTGACGCTTCTTCCACGAACTAAATTCCCTGGTCCCTCAATATCAAACCTTAACGACAAAGACACGCTATGCCACTTACATAGTAGCAAACCACTCACATTCTCTTTTTATTACATCGTTTAAAAATTCAGTATTTACAGCTTCTTCCCGCGAACTACTTCTCTGTGGAACCGACACACAAAAGGATATTTCCCCGATCACTACAATCTTAACCTGTTCAAGGCTAGGGTTAACCGTTATCCGGACAATTTGCTTCCCCCCGCGTGACTTTCTGGTATTTTACGGTATACAGTTGCTATTCTCGACAGATTCTGAATTATTAACTTCTATCTAGAGGGAGAAAAAGGAATTCCTACATTTCTAATATTTAACTTTACGAAAGTGAACGAAATATATCCGGCTGGTCCCTGAACGCAGCACGCTAATTTTACAGCAATTACTGTTACGCTGCGCAGACGTCAAGAGAAAACAAACAGCAGATAAACCTTTAGAAATGATAGATGTTGCATCATTAACATAAATATATTGATTGTAAAATTTTCGTTTTAGAATACTGGCGCTGAACAATCTTTCTAGTTCGTTTGCCCTCACGAAGTTATGCATTTTAAATATAATTACAGGATTTTGTCTGACTGCAAAAGGTTAAAAAGCCCAAGACATACACGCCAACTGAAGTAGAATGTTATTAGGTTGGTGCAAAAAATAATGTCGTTTTTTTGATTTGAAGTTAAACATCAAAAAACGACATTATTTTTGCACCAACGTAATATTTTATTGCATATCTCTGCACACTGTTTAATTATTGACAATAACGGCTGAACGCAAACGTCTAGAAATCCAAAAAATGGAACAGATATGTAGAGGACATGTTAAAGAAATACTAGCAGATGTTTATAGAGATGTATCGAGTTGGTGCATAATTATCAGGCGTTCTTTTTAATAATATTTATTATGAAAAAATAAACATAATAATTCAACCATAACATTTTTAGATGCTCATTCCGGGGCGTATGATTATCGACACGCATTTTTATAACATGAAAATAAAATCAGTTAGTTATGTGCCATGCGTGATACACGCTTAGGTAATCATGTATTTTGTTTGAATTATTTCCAACGTCTCGCTAAACATTATATTGGGTTGGTGCACAATTATCAGGCGTTTTAGAACAATATATATTATGAAAAAAGAAACATAATAATTCAAGTATAACATTTTTAGATACTCATTCCGGAACGTATGATTATCGACACGCATTTTTATACCCTGAAAAGAAAATATTTGTCTATATTTCTGAGATGAGTTATTATGTACACTATTTACATTGTCCGGGCTATCGTCCTCATCTTTGTGGCCATATTTTTTTACATCATTTCTGCCGTTGTACGCTCCGGCCTTCTTCAGGTGGTTGGAATGTCGAACTGAACACTTTAGATCACTCGATGAAGTAGACTGGTCTAGTTCCACGTGTCATGACTAATGGATGTCAGTTATCAGTCATCTCCTGTTAATTTCCCTCTCCATGTTCTCCACCTCCTTAACCAGGTATTGAACTCACACTATTTGCGTCCTGTCATTGGATTTAACTAATGTCTTTATTCATTGTGATATGTGTCCTTGAGGACATCTGCGTCTACCCCAGCGAGCGAAATAAAGGGTCCAGTTTTACATTCCAACCACCTGAAGAAGGCCGGAGCGTACAACGGCCAAAACGTTGTGATAAATGGTAACAAAGATGAGGACGACAGTCCGAACAATGTAAATAGTGAAAATAATTTTTTTGTTTTAAATGTAAACAATACAGCAATTTTTATTAATGTGACGTCGTCCCCCGGTCGCAACGTCGACTGTGTCGTTCGATCCTGGTCGCGGCGCCAATTGTGACGTCACGTGCTCCCCAGGCTCTGATATCCTGGTCACGGACAGCACCAACTGTGACGTCTTCGCCGCGGTGTCAACTGTTCGCTCCTCGCTGCTCCAAACGTGACGTTCTAACCCTTTGGTTAGATTGATACCAGCCTCGCCGTTCCCAACCCGCTTCCAACGCCTGGTTACCATGGTAACTGCACTGATCTCCAGTCTGCCTACCCACGTTGTGAATTGATCTTAGACAGACGAGATCAAACAGGGGTTGGGGAGGTAATGCAAGTTGAGTCCAACAGGGGTGATAACACACGATTATGTATAAAAGAAAATAAAATAAAAACTCACAAGGTCCAACGTATCAAAGAAAAAGGTAACAAACTTTTTGTCTATTTGCTCGGTACATAGGACTATGTCTACTTCACGACCCGTTCTGTGGATTGTGGCACGACGCTTTTACTAGGCAACTTTAAGGCTTCAAGTTGTCTGCTCTCTAAGAAATTTGTATTTCGGTGTGTCTTTGGACGAAAGTCGAAAAAAAACTTATTTCAGTGGTCTTGATTCTAAGTCGCTCTTCAAACTACTTGTTCTTGGTTGAAGAAGAGTCCAGAGGTGTGCGTGAATCTTGGTCAGCTATCTTGACGCGGTTTCAACACTGGGCGCTCATCTCTCCTTGTCGTCCAAGGTTCAAAACTTCTCGCCAGGGTCCGCGGCTCAATCTGACTTCTTCTCTCCGGCTTGGGTCGAACAAACTGAACTGAACTCTTTCTCTCCAGAGTCTGAATTACTGGTCACTCATCTCCGCCGTCGGTGCGCGAACTAACTTCTTCTCTTCGGCTTGGGTCGGACGAACTTCTTCTCAGGCCAAACGAACTGGCTTCTCTTGCCCGAAAGTGGGCGACCGAACTCGGGCCGCCGTCCGCGGTTCCTCCGCTTGCCGTCCGCGGCTGAACTCTGATTTCTGTCGGTTGGGGTCAGGCTTTTATTGACGCAGTCAAAACTGGGGGTGGGTCTGTCGGCGCCAGGGTTTTTCGATAATTCTAAATACGTATCCACCCTTCTTATTTCTGGTTAGGGATTTTCATTCTTTTCCATTTTCGGTAACTCACTCTCACTCCCACTCCCTTACTGTGCCTCTGAGGGGCGTGTAGCCGCTTCCCCGCTTCTTCGTATCGGCTCCTTACACTTACACTCCTGACAGGGGCGTCGACCGATTCTCCTCGTGCGTCACGTGACCGCTCTCGGCCAATGAGGTCCTGGTCGGTTATCTTTCCTCCTCCTTTGTGTGTCATGTGATCTTATTTAGCCAATGACGTCTTTAGTCGGGCGTGGAAAATCCGTGGCTTTGTTTTGGGAAAGAAATACCTTGCTTAAAAAAACAAAAATATTAATTTAAATCGCCCTTATCATGAGCGACTGAGATGACACCTTCGGCTTTTTAACACGTAGTATTTGTCAAGCAGTTTATCGCTAATTGGATATGATCTAAGAAAGGAATTTCTCAGACTCGTTGGCGTTTCTGAAACGGAATAAAAATATTTCATTTTCCCTCCGCTCGAAGGTCTGATAATAAAAATCTTTATTATCTCAAAAAAATTTTGGCAGTGACCACCTTGTGTGGGCTTTTTCTAATTCTGAAGACTGTCTGTGTTTTCGTATTAATGGTTTGTCTTCATATCCTTAGATACACTTCCCCACCCACTTAGACCTTTACTATCATTCCAATGACACACTTTCCACTTGTTACTTATCAATATTTTCATTGTCCCTAAACTTCGTTTCTTCTTTTCCTTTGGGTGACAACCAATTGATAACACACTTCCATTTTTTGCGGATCCGCGGAAATCGGTCAGATGCTTGACCTGATTATTTTTCGACACCTGTTATCTGTTAGCCGTGCGTGTGTGTGCTCGCCTATGACCTGTTTTCGTATTATTTTTTTCTTTCTTTCTTCTTCGTTTTCTCTTTCTTTCTTCCAGATCGCTTAAATGTAAAGAAAGAATTATTCTTAAAACCCAAAATATATATAAGTGTGTGTGTGTGTGTGTTTGTGTGTATTTAATAACTGTGTATTGCGCAAAAATCCTTCTTTTATTCAAAACGAGATTTTTTTTCTTGAATGTTTCACTGTTACTTTCATTGTAAAAAGATTTGATCAGAAATATTGGTACTGTTTCTATGGCAACAATGCTAAAGTACGCCGAGTGAAAA